>OX336373.1:17120899-17172003 GCA_946902895.1 Fragum fragum | reverse complement strand
ATTGTTTTCTCACAATATTTTCTACCACATAGAATTTTTTCTTCAAATTTCAACCACTTTTCATTTTTGTCTGCAATGTCTTTCGAATTGGACCAATCTAACATTTCGAAAAACGGAAAAGGGTTAACAAAATAGGTATTGAACATTCTGCATTTAATTCACTATTCCTATCATGCTGAACCGGAATGATCCAGTTTTAGAAGGAGGTATAGACAAAGATCAGTCTACACATATGTCTATTTTGATCTTAGTCACCGCCACCTTTCAAAGCAGAGTGGTTTAGGAGAATAATTTCAGAAAGTAATATTAACCCACGAAATTGTTTCCAGTCCTTTTAGTCCTTTTATTTTCATGCTATTCTCCAAAAAAAAAATAACTAAGAATGACAGGGGTAAATATGAATTTGTTATGATGACTGTGGTAATTTCTTACAAAAAGTAATAATAAAACAAACAAACAAACAAACACATAAATAAATAAACATACGAACAAAAGTTTTTAATGTCGCGTGATTTTTTTGGAAGTATACAAGTGATCATCACAACGCCGATAGGCAAATATGTTACGATAGATAAACCAATAATTGACGGATGGCTGGTTCCGCCATTTCTCACTTCCAGAAGCGAGTTAAACATATAGATTAAATAGCGAAATTTGGAAATTTTATCACTAGTAACATGTAACAAGAAAGTAATTTCGTTGTTTAGCGACTTTAAGGTCGTAACTATAGCTTGAATAAGCTGTAGTTGCGACGTTAAAGCCGCTAAACCAACATATATGCCGACCTTTAATATCGTAGTTCAAAGGTTCACTTCCGGTCTACATACATAACTTGATTAGTCTATCGATTTTTTTATTGACAGCGAGGCTTCGTAAATTTTTTATAAACAACATTTTAACAAACCTGGAAAATAAGGGGGGAATTTAAACATGTTACTTTTTACAGGAAAAGCGGAACCGGAAACAGTTACACCGCGCAACTACTGTTGTTTGACACGTGATTGACATGGCAGGATGAACGTAAAGGTATCGCCATAGCAATTCGATACGACGAGAAATTAATTGAAAACTTCGCCCAATTACGGGCTTTGAACGTCCATCGAGATTTTTTGTTTTGTATTTTCTGATTTGTGAATGACTTGTTAAAGAAAAAAAGCTGTGATTATTTCGGTTGCTAGGGATTATTTGAAGAAATCAACTGTCACTAGATTTTTTTAACGGGCATGGGAAAGGTGAATGGTATTTGCATGTAATAGGAAGAAAAAAATCTACTCGTAGTTACAAACTACGGGGATGATATTTTTTTCTTGAATTTATTGGTACGCAACGCTTTTGATTATCGCTTAATTTACTATCTGGGTAATGGTTGGTGAATTCGTGAGTCCAAATTAGCAATTTGTTCATTAAAGCACTCCGTGCATGATGACAAACTATTTCTTAGTCTTTTAAAAGTATTTGCAAAACGGCTTGGCAAAGGTTGCTGTGTAAATTAATCAACCCATTTGCCAAATTAAAATGAACATTTTCTGCTGTTTGGAACAAACGTTGTGATACTTTCATAGGCAAGATAGTTTCGATTTTATACATTTTTAATACATAAAAGATATTAAGAAAATCAAAAGTACGTACATAATTCGACCTGTGTTATACCAGATAATTGTCATTATGCAGTTAGCGTCGTTGCTAATCTAAAACCTCGTAACTACAGCTTGGTCCAAGCTGTAGTAACGAGATTTTAGAACGGCAACGACGATATGCAGGTATACATTTTAAGATAATATATCGAAATAAAGTGGCTGAAATCGTCCCCCTCAAAATTGATAACTTTACCCTTATCATTTTGAATGAAATACTCTTAAAGAATTGCATTGAAGTCAAAGGACTGAAAGCACTGTATGCCTTGAATGTGGATTAATGTTTTATTCCATAAATAAACTTGGTGAATAAAACTGGCCCCTAACGTCAATCAGGCGGTGTAGACAAAGACTAGATCGCACATGTGTGGAGACTAGTTTCAGTCTCTACCTCCTATCGAAATGGAACTATTCCGGTTTCAGCAAGACAAGGTTTAACATTTGTATAACAATTCTTACTGGAGAATATATTTAAGGGTTAAAACGGAAGAGAAAGTGATTAATAGACGTGCATTGTGGGAAGACTTGCTCCCGGGAGCTCGAATGTGGGGAGAGTGACGTTCTTTGATTAATGAGCTAAAAGGGCGGGGCCAAAGTCTTTAGTCAAACATATCAATATTCATAATTAAGGTGTAACAATGGAACAGTTCCCATCACGTGATATAGCTTCGGTTGCCAGAGCCGAAGTCATTCTGTTACTGATGATTATGAAATTCCTAATATGATAATTTCAGGGGAAGTTGTCAAATGAAGGGAATCTTTATTATAAGTTGAAAACGCCACGACAGGCGTTTTCGGACACAGCAACCCTTGATTTCTGTAGCAAAACAGCCATGCATTGTAGTTACAGAGAATTTAGAAAGAGTGGTTATGAAATTTCAAATGAAAAATCTATCAACAAATAAGCAGGAGTTTTTTTTTTTTTTTTTTTTTTAGATGTCAATCGTGTTTAATAAATTCTTTTTTATGACAAGAATTGGGTATTCTTCACCTAAATATGATCTCAACTTTGGAGATAAAAAGTAAAAAAAAAAAAAAAAAAAATGATAATAATAATAAAATAAAAACACCCCAAAACAACAATATACAATCAATGCAATATACTAGTAAGCGTGATATTCTGCGAAACATATATATATATAAAACGTCGTTTGTAAAATTAGGTCAACACGTGCATTATGACGTCATTTTCACGATGAGAAATTGTGATACCAAAAATAAACTTGCATGGTTTCACGAGTGTATATCGTCCATGTATATTTGAAAAAATATTCAATGTGTTTATTTCACTCACGCGCCATGGATCATTCTCCTTGTCATAGGAAATGTATAGAAACACTATATAAAATGACGTGATCCAAGCTGACGATATCGCGATATTTCTTTGGTCCTTGGATTCTTAAAATGGGTTAACCCATTCCAACTCAATCCTCCTTTTTACGCCGATCAAGAAAAAAACTTTGGAAAACATTGTGTAAAATGAAGAAATTGCTTGTATCAAGCAATTTCTTCATTATCCACAATGTTTTCTATCCAAAAAGATGAAAAAATCAAAATTCAATCAACTTGAAATTGTCGTCTGCAGCTTCTTTCAATTTTGACCAGTCTAAAATTTTGCTGTGTTGGAATGGGTTAAGGAGAACAAATCGTTATTATGTTAGAACACGATTTTTTTACTGTATTTTCTTGATTGTTCATATAATAGAACATTTTTAAGCTCGCTTAGGCCCGATTAATCATTTTTCTATTATACATGCACTTGTAGACTCCGCCCATTACCAGAAGACAAAATTAAAGACTGGTCCAATTTAAAGAAGTTGCAGACGACAGTTTATAGTTCATGGTGATAGAAAATATTATGGATAATGAAGAAATTGCTTGTAATAAGCGATTTCTTCATTTTCCACAATGTTTTCCAAATCATTTTCTTCTAAGGAGCGTCAAAAAGCGTCATTGTGTTGGAATGAGATCTACTTGTCTCTATAATAATAATTTGTTTGTTTGTTTGAATGGGGTTTTACGCCGCTTTTAACAATCTTTCAGTCATATCGCGGCGGCTGGAGCACCTAACAATGGATTCCTGGTATTTCTCACCCCAGTACTACCATTACATCCTTTCCTAGCCTCCAGCTGCTATCCCACATAGGTCTACGATTATCGACCCATTGGTGAGAGACAAATAGTCGGAAAGGATGAGTGCCGCCGTCGGGAATAATAATAATAATAATAGCTTTATTTCATGAAGGTAGAACATTAGGACATTTTCAAATTAGAATAGTCTTTTTTTTTTACAAAGTTGCCCGTCATGATTACTGTAATGATTTAAAAGATAATTATCAAATGATTCGAGCATGCGTACAGAGTTTGATTAACAACAGCAACAACAAAGGGGAAATGCTCAATATGATATAAGGATAGTAAATCTATGGACAAATACACCTTTAGGCTAATTACTTAGATATCTTTTGGTGTCCTGCAAGGCCCTATTTTAGGGCCTCTTCAGTTGTAATATATAACTGTAGAAATCACCTTCTACCAGGGTATATGACAGACGTCATTTCTTTGAGAATTAACACTAACTACAATTTACAAGTGAAAATCTCTTGATAAATTCTATATAACCTTTACATACAAACAAAACAAAACAAAACAAACAAAAAAAAACCCAAACAAACAAACAAACAGCAACAACAACAAAAATAAAAGAATCTTGCCTAGCTTTGAAACCATTAAGAAGATTATAGCTTTCCTAAGTATGACATACTCTTTAATCCATTCCCACACAATCCCGCTTTTTTACGCTCTCAAAGAAAAATGCTTTGGATAACATTGTGGATAATGAAGAAATTGCTTGTAACAAGCAATTTCTTCATTGTCCACAATGTTTTCTAGGCCAAAAGGCAAAGAATTTTAAAATTCCATCGACTATGAATTGTTGTCTGCGACTTCTGTGCATCTGGATCAGTCCAAAAGGCTGTCGCGTGGGAATGGGTTAATGCTTTCCGTTGGATTATCTAAATTTATCGTTTGGATAATCGAGATTTCTCGGAGGAAAGTCGTTTGATAACGCCACCTGAAAATCAATTAAATTATCGAAATGGTAAACTCACTGAAGTGAAAGATGTAACATGCCAAACTCTTAGACTTATTTCAATCGAAAGAAGTTGCAAACGACTATTTCAAGTTGGTGGAAAGCCGCCGTCATAGCGCAGTTGGTAGCGCGTCAAACTGTCAATCTAGAGGTCCCGGGTTCGATCCCCGAGGGCGGCACTCATCCTTTCTGACTATTTGTCTCTCACCAATTGGTCGATAATCGTAGACCTATGTGGGATAGCAGCCGGAGGCTAGGAATGGATGTAATGGTGGTACTGGTGTGAAAAATACCAGGACTCCATTGTTAGGTGCTCCAGCCGCCGCGATATAACTGAAAGATTGTTGAAAGCGGCGTAAAACCCCATTCAAACAAATCAAGTTGGTGGAATTCAGAAAATCAACTGCTTTTTAGGGTAGAAAACATTGTGGACATTGAAAAAAATGCTTTGTATGAGCAATTTATTCTTTGTCCACATTGTTTTCCAAGGCTATTTTTCTTGAGGGGTGTAAAAAGTGACATAGTGTGGGAATGGGTTAAACTAATGGGCGCCATCCGAGTCGGACCACAGATACTGATGACGTCATCGAGTTGTCTCGTAAAACAAGTGAAAAATAAGGCTCTATTAGAAGTTTTGACAACAACAAAATCATATTATGTCTCTTTTGCGAATAAGTAAAGAAATAGGATATTTTTTTTTTCGTGCAAGTTCGATACGGCTTTCATTTTGTGATGAAATATATCCTTGTTGAAAGATAAATCGACCTTACACTAACTCTTTGACTTTGGACCAGACTAAAAAAATTGTCGTCTGGTAATTTATTATAGATTATAATGTAGATAAGAAATTAAATGCCACCACGGTTTTAATATATGTTTACGGTAACAAAATCAAGTGCAGATGTTGTTTTCTTTTCTAGCGGTGTTCGGTGACCGGGTGTTAAAAAGTAAGAAAAGAAAACAAATACCATTGAAATACGATGCCAGCTATTTGCATACTTTTTCTCGGAAAAAATTGAAACACTTAAAAACTCGTTTGTAGACACTCACATACACAAAAAAGTTATAATGCTTCGTAAATTATTAAGTATTTCAAATAAGTTGTAACAACAAAATTGTTTATAACTTGCACGCATCTATCGGGCTGTTCTATTGCAATTAGGCTTCTAAATTACCGTAGAAACAACAACAACAACAAAACCACCACCATCCCCAAAACCCCCAAATGAACAACAACAACAGCCCCAACTAAATCCCTTGCTAATATATTTCTTGCACCCATTACTGTTTTTCAAATTTTTAGACTTTTCCGAGTTTAAAGTGGTAGCAGACGATATTGTAAAGTAAGTAAAATGATAATAATAATAAAAAAAGAGTAACCATCCTATGATAGAAAACATTGTGGAAAAGAAAGAACTTGCTTGTTTCAAGGATTTTAAAGGAAAGTGTTAAATCACTAGCCATTGGATTTTCAAACCCTGTTTAAACCAATGGCTAAGGCGCCAATACTCGCACCGAATTCATGGGTCAAGGAAAGATCTGCCGCTACGGGATAGGAACATGGGACCCTCTGATCACGAAGCCGATTTTCCTCCACACAACTCTGGACACCAAAAGTGACGGATCGCTTGCCACGCCCACGGACCTCCGACTATGTAGTCCAAGTGAATATTAAACAACATTATTGTACAAAATATATCGTCAAAAACACTTTGAATAAGCTGCAGTTACGGCGTTTAAGTCGCTAAACCACCAAAAATTCTTGACAGAAATTTTAGATTTTATCATTTACTTTTGGTCCCATTTAGTTTTGTTTCAATTGAATATATTGAATTTTCAATGGACATTTAACCTGTTTACTAAAACAACATGCTATAACTGTGTGCATGTAACCTATCCATTTTATTTGTGAAAATGCTTAGAATATGTCTAATTTCTTAAAAACAGAATTGGTGCAGAAGATAAGATGTTCTTAAATAGATAACTGATCATTTTCTAATTCATCGATAAATTGTAAAGGGTTTTTGACGGAAAATATATATCATCGGTGTTCTACGAAAACATTGTAACTACAGCTTAGAATAAGCTGTAGTTACGAGGTTTTCGTAGAGCACCGTTATGTAGGTCTAAACGAGCTCCGGAGACGGTATAGAATATGCGGGCACGAACAGATGGTAGGGATCATGTTTGATCTTGCCAACACCGTCGACATTTTTGCGCAGTTGGGGAAAATGGATAACACGTGAACTTTGACGTTCGTCCATGAATTTTGAAGAGCACTATGGGAAAATGATGTTATATATGTGTACTTGATGGCCCTCGGAAATTGATGGGTGACTATAGCCAAGCCCACTGATATCAGACAAGGAAGTTTGTCTGAGATTATCAAACGAGATATAAAGAAATTTTTACGAAATACAATGGTCGGAGATATGAAACAAAACGAAAATAACTGATGAGCGACATAAACGTTGTAACTACAACTTGAATAATCTGGGCTCGGGATAATAAAACTTCTTTTGTACTCAGTTGTGATTTTACTCAAATCTCTCGTTTGGATTAAAGATGTATCTCTACTTTGATCCTATGGTTTGTTTTTGTTCGAATGGGGTTTAAAGCCGTATGTAATTGCATGAATACAATGACAATATTTGTATGATGTTACCTATTACCCGTAACTTACAATTTAAACTGAAAAAAAGGTATTTATTCTAATTTGAAGTTTGAGTAAATTCTCCTTTGAGTAAGAAAAAAAGTCTAAGAATTTCGGGTCCTGAAATACTTTGTTTCAGTCTTCAACCATCAACAATATTTGACATGAATATTGGAGGTAAACATTACCTTAACCCATTCCAACATTATGACACTTTTTGGACGCCCTTCAAGGAAAACAATCTTGAAAATATTGAGTACAAGCAATTTCTTCATTTTACACAATGTTTTTCACCCAGAAATAAAATGTTTATAACTTTTAAACTGCCATCTGCAACTCCTTTCAATTTAGACCTGTCTAAAATTTTGCCATCTGGGTTAAGTCGATTCATATATTTGATAAGTGAATCGATTATTTGGCTGATAACTACGATCCGTCGATATATGGTCTATAATAGGTGAATAAGAAAAATGAAAATTCTCTAACAACCAAAAAAAAATATGAAATACAACTGACGGATCCCTCGCCACGCACTCAGAGCTCCGACAGGAAGTTCCACTTAGAAATTTAAAGGCGTTATTTTTAACATTAATGGCCGGTAACTTAAAAAATGTTAGTTTGCAACAAATACATCGTTACTAGCAATTTCTTCCTTTTCTTTAATGTTTTCCAAAGCTTTTTTTTCTTTAGGGCGTGTAAAAAGTAGGGATTAAGTTGGAATGGGTTAAAGAGGTATTGACTAATTATCCGATGCGGTTTGGACGGTGACGAGCGGAAACCTTACAAAGTATCATTTCTATTTTTTTTCCGATGGAATACCAAAACACTGGAGAATTTGATAATTTGTTGTTGGAAAATGAGAGTTATAACTGCATATATTTATTCAAATTCAATGTTTGCTTCGTCTATCAAATTCCTGGATTCTGATTTGCTTAAAAATGAGTTTCATGCCTCCTTGAAAAATGAGTTCCAAACTCATTTGAATGATTGTGCACAAAGATGTTCCGATAAAAGACAAATAAGTAACAACAAAATTCAAAACCAAACAATCATACGAAACAGACAAACACAACCAACAACAACCGCCCAAATTGTTTTTGCTTTTAAGATTAATTCATGAATGAGGAGAATATTTTTTTTCATTTAGAAAACCATAATCACTCTTTTGTATGGATCCGCTCATTGCTTCACAGATTGTGATTAGGTTTCTTGCTTCATACTTCGGTGAAAAAAAAACAGATAATTTTCTTTTAACCTTTTCACCCATTAAAACACCGGAAAATAATAGACTAGTTCAAACTGAAAGAAGTTGCATACGACAATTTCAAGTTCGTAGAATTTAGAAAATATTTGCTTTGTAGCGTAGAAAACATATTGGACACTGAAGAAATCGTTTGTTACAAGCAATTTCTTTAATGCCCCAAATGTTTTCCAATGCTTTTTTCTTGGGATGCCTTAAAAAGTGAGCTCAAGTGGAATTGGATTAAAGTACAATACAAAAAATTACAATGAAATAGAAAAGGTCACTTTGATTAGGATCGGTCTTTATTCGAGAAAAATGTACAATCTCTTTTCGCTTAAGATATACATTGTCTTAAGTTCAGTACCGAAAATAATGCAAAGATATTAAGAATAAAACTTTGTATCTATACATATCTAAAACATGAATATAAACAATTTGAATGTTTCTTTCATCACGTGACCGGTATTTAAGATTTTGATGAGATTTCCAGATTCACCTAGAGTCCTACATGCGATAGTAAAATGATATAACCCGGGAAAATTAGCCCATCCATCATTCGGCATGGTTACCAGGCCATACCGGAGTTCGCAGATATTGGGTTACATAATGGGACCGCAAATGCTTCCTCCCCCTAAAAACGTTCACGCCCTGTCATTACGGATTAGAACTGAGTCTCGGTGGCTTTGCTTAAATCACTACCAGACGACAAAATTTTAGACTAGTTCAAATATAAAAAAAGTTGCAAACGATATTTCAGATTGTGCTAAAATTGAAAAATAGGTGCCAAATCGGATAGAAAACATATAACTTTTTCATTTGCACTATATTTTCCAAAGCGGGATTGTGTAGGAATGGGTTGAAAGACAATATCAATAAGTAATTGAAAGTTGGTCGCCGGTGTCAATCAAAAATCGATAGTTCAATCAAATTCTATGTTTAGAGTGTACGTGCTTCTCTTCCAATTAATTTGATGTTGAATTTGATTACTAAGTTTAGTTGTGACAAATAATACTTTTGCTTTTGTGAAATTTATTATTTGTATTCCTTTTAATTCGTTTTGACGAGAAACTGAAAATAGGTTAAGTCAATAAAGTAATGTCTGTTGTACTTTGCTTACTTTTTAAGCGTGGCCGTTCGAAGATTTAGCATACACTTGTAATGTCAGGCATTTTCACGCTCAAATGTTTACGAGTTCCCCTCTATTATTTATGCATGAGCCCGTTCTTTTATGCTTGCACGACTTAAAGTAGCCTTTTGGCTGAAAGCTACACCAGAGAATAACCTTATAGGTATGCATATTCAATGACCCAATTTCGGTGATGCTCAAATAACAAGGCTGGTCAATGGAAATTAATTTGTATCGGGTTACTTTTTATGGACTTTAAGGATTTTAAACAATCATGTTTTTGTATATTAGTGCTTAAGATTATGATAAGCCAAACTTAAGGCGATTGATTGACTGAATGGGGTTAAACGCCGCTTTCAACAGTATTTCAGTCATATTGTGGCGGCTGGAGCACCTAACAATGGATTCCTGGTATTTCTCACATCAGTACTACCACTACATCCTTTCCTAGCCCCCAGCTGCTATCCCACTTAGGTTTACGATTATCCAGCCATCGGTGAGAGACAAATGTCGGAAAGAATACGTGCCGCCGCCGGGGATCGAACCCATGATTGAAGATTTGGAGTCTGACGCGCTACCGCGAAGCATTTTCATACAATGTTGATATGTTTTTCGGTTCATACCTCCATGAAAACAAAAAATATTCTCTTCATCTCTTAAATGGGCCAAATCCGTTTCCGAGATATGAAGAACGATCAGATATTCCACAAACCACTGGTGAACTTATTTCGCAAATACAAATGGTTACGTGTGAACTAATTAGCAATTTATTGTTTCTATCAGGTTGTTGGTGTGAACCAATTATTTCATTACCTTATAATCATAACCGTGTGGCTACCTGCACAGCTGAGGGAGCGGATTTTATCGCAAGAGGCCAAACCTACTTTTCTGTGTGTAAATAGCGTATTGAGTGCAAATATTTTCAGACATACTAGCAATAACACCTACAAAAAGGCAGAAAGGAAAGGAAAGAAGACGAATTAACAAATAACAACAAGAACAAAAAATACAACACAACCAACCAACCAACCAACCAAACAAACAAACACATAACAACAACAACAACCCCATAAATAAATCAACTCAAAATCCAATATTCAATTTATACAAGAATCAAGTGTCTTTTAAATTTTGTCGAGGATATCAAAAAACGTAGGAAATAAGCTGGAAGGATTAACATACATTTTGCCTTTAATTTTACAAACAGACTATAATATTCAAATTATTTGAATTACAATGAACTATATCGGTTCATATAAACAGTAAAATATTTGCGAGACATAGACCTGACATATTGGTGAGTTGACCAATTCAAGTCGTCGTCAAAGCATATACCTAGAACGGTACCGCCGTCGACTTTAATAAAGCCGACAGGTAGATCCCAAATGACTGCACCAAGAGATTGGCTGACGGGCATTTAATGACGTATACCCAAACATCGAATTTGATTGGGTGATGGATTGTTTGTAAAACAATATGGCGGAAGAGGAACGCGGTGTTCCTCAAATATTTTACATAAAAAGGGTGGAATTCCAAGGTTTTTCTCGCACACAATTTCGATTGTTCACGTGAGAAATGTTTTAACATAAAAACTGACTCCTTTAAAACTGCAAAACTAAGATTCTTATCGTATTGATGGAAATCCCGCGGCGTGTCCAAATTTTTCAACAAAATTTGCTGCGCATGCTTTAGCCTCGTTTTCGATTTTAGTAAGGTGAAGAAAGGGGCCAGGCTTTCCGTGTATGTACCGAAAATCGGTGTATAACCTGTCGGCTTTAAAAACCTTTAGTCGACAGTGGTACCAGTCTAAGCATATACCATTAGATATTTTACTCCGCGAGTTCTGAAAACGGAATTGACGGATTCAGACTGTAAGAAAAGAAAAACGATAGATCAACCAGATAATAAATGTAGACAGGAAGTGAAATTTGAACTCCAACCTTGGTCGACATTTATATGTGAAGCCTTTCTATTGGTTTGGTGACTTAAACGTCGTAACTACAGCTTAGTCTTGCTGTAGTTACGGTGTTTAGGTCAACAACCAACCACGTAACTGTAATTGGTACATGTTAATGTCTATAAATTGAATAAAGGCTGTTAATGCATAAGTTTAACTTCCTGTTTGAGTTTGTGGGCGTAAACAATAATAGTGTTTTTGCATTTTTCTCAAAATATACAGTGCTCGCTGTTTAGTAAACGTCCAGAAATAGGACAAAAAGCGCCGTTGAGCATAATGCAATAACTACATACGAAGGAAATACATTAATTGAGTTTGATAGACTGTCTTACCCACGTGATTAACTCATTGACGGCCAATCAGAATCGTTCATCATCTGCAGGTGTCCACATCCGGGCGGTTGTCGACACCAATTTTCGTCTGCTCGTTTCAGGCCGGATGCAGTGGGACGTAAATATAGAATGGATTTTATAACGGTTCTTTTGGTGCACTTTTCTGTTTCGGAAGCCTTTTCTGCACTGAAATTTACTCTATCGTCTAGATTGAAAGTGACTTTCTAGCGGAAAACCGCCTGGACTAAATCATTTTTCTATGATAACTTGTTGCACAGTTTTTTGACAAATTTCCACAAAGCAAAATTTTAGACTGGTCAAAAATTAAAAGAAGATACAGACAATACATAACTTCAATCTGACAAAACTTTCAATATCTCTAAATTCTGGGGTAGAAAAGAAGGTGGGAAATAAAAAAAAAAAACCGCTTGTAACATTCAATTTCTTTATTTTCAACCTTGTTTTCTTGAAATACTTTCTTAATGGTCGTAAAAAAAGGAGGGATTGTGTGGCAAAGCTTGAACCGTTATTCTAAACACAACAAATGTAGCCGCGATAACTTGTAGCATATGTCTTTAGATTTGAACCTTGCATCTTGAAATTTGTTAAAGAAATGTGCAATGCAAAGGGAGGCCATACAAAATGTTATTAATTAAAAACATCTTTTCTTGTGAAACCGAGGTTTTAATTTCATTTTTGTCGCTTTGGAAATAGAAACTCTATAGTGCAAAGCAGAATGAACATGCGGGACGGGGAAAGTAAACATATAACGGTATTACGGTTAAAAGGGCACAATTCGAGATGAGGGCTTAGCATCATGAACAAATCGTCACCTTTCACAATCAATTTGTTTTGACGAGTTAAAATGCATGACACAAAAATCTAAGGATTAGAATCGTTTTTCAGTGTTTTTTCAATTGTACTTTATTTTCATTTCCACCCTTGTCCTATTTTTGGTGCAGCAGTTTTCTTTCGTATGGTTTGTTAATAAGTGTAATTTGCTAGCAAAGCGTCAGCTTTTACAGCTTAAGTTAACAGACAAAATTTTGAAGTCATCTCAGAGGTCAATGAGTGTAAACCGCCACTGGAGGCTTAACCACTAATTTAATTTGATGTCTACGCAACAAAAAGTAGTTCTTCAAAAGCACGCTAAAAAACCCATGCCCACTCAACCTCGCTTTTTAAAGAATCCTAAGTAAAGGCTTTAGAATGAAGAAATTACTTGTTACGAGCAATTTCTTCAGTATCCAAAATGTTTTCTACCCTACAAAAGTCAAGAAGATTACCTAACAAAACCATGCTTTGCTAGTTTACGGTTCTTTCAGTGCTTTGATTTTCTTTTAAAGATTCACATCGGAGCTCTTTGAAACAAAGCCTCTGGTCGAAATAAATCGACTGAAAGCTGCTTCGAATGATAATAGTAAACATCTAGGCCCGTAAGATCTGGTTTTAGGGTAAGGGGCTTATACTCTTAAAACTTTGATATGCGGAACTACATTAAACTGAATAGCAAATGTCTTCTAAGAATATCTCACAGTTCGCAAGGTACTCCTTCCCCAATTACAACCAACAAACAACCAGAATATAAAATGGCTTTAATCTATACCCCTGCCTTATCTTGGAATGCTTCAAACGGGCATGTTTTCTATGTTTCAAATTGCATATTCCAACTTATAAATCTTCGAAGAATAAGCAGCGGGAAATATATAGGTGAATGCGTTTAACTTAACAATGTAAAGTTATTTGTTAGATTTTAAGCGCCAAGATGTTATTGTTTGTTTATTAAGATCAGATTCACATCAAACCCTCGAAAGCTCGCCGAATTGTTTCTTTCACGGTTCAATGACAAGGAGATTTTTTCAAATAAACACATGTCAAGTTCTCCAAATTGATTGGAAAGATGTTCAAAAAACATCCACGTATGACAAATGATAACAAAGACTGTCTGTGTAGAAGGTAAGGTTGTACTAAGAAAATATAATTGTGATTTGTTCAAGAAATTATTTAATTTTTAGTTTCGTCTATCACAAACGAGCGTTCTGATTGGCTGAAAAAAAAATCATGCCTTCATCGGAATTTTGAACACGCAACTATTTTGTGTGCTTGCGCACAAAATAGTTCTTGAAAATTCTATCAAATGGGCCAGAGATCCATCATCAGTCCCAAGATGTGCCTTCCCAGTTACCATTTTACCATTTCCTGTTAAACCTAGGATTTAACGCTGCTGTGATTTTATGCTTAAGAATATATTGTGGAAAAAGAAGAAATTGCTTGTAAAAAGCAATTTCTTCTTTTCCCACAATATTTTCTAACACACAGGATGGTTTCATTTCAAATTGCATGCAGTTTTCATTGTCGCTTGCAAACTCTTTTAATTTGGACCAGTCTATAATTTATATAAACGGGAAAGGATTAAGAAACCAAATATAGCCAACGTTGGAAATTTTCTACTCTTGTCCCGAATAAATCTCAAATAAGCCGAAGCGTTCCAATGAAATAGACAAATAACGTTCGCGCTTTCGTCGTTCTCGCGCCCATAAATCACACGCCGAGCATTTATTTGCCAACTTATTTTATGGAGTGATAAAAAGCGTTGTTGAGCTTGTGAAGTTGCGCTGTTATCTGGGGTTTACACACGCCCCTGCACCTAGGCGCTTGTTCTCAGTAATTATGCTGTCAGTCTATGTAGATTTATGCGGGGGTAGGTTTTCTAACTAACGCCGGGAATTAGACGTACCAGTATTTGTAAAGCAATATAAAATTTATTGCCGTATCCCATTAATGTGACTAGAACTGATGCCTTTATTCAAGTGTTTTTGATACATTGCTTTGAGGAGTTTTGTCAAGTATTTTTGCTTTACTTATTTAGACGTGAGTTGTATTTCAAAATAGATAATCTCTTCCTGAAAACCTTTTTCTGAAAACAATATTTTTCAGACCCAATGAAAAATGCGTACTTAACTGAGGATTTTTACAGTTTCGGATCAAAACTTAACGTTGCATTTCAATGCAAATATTATGAAAAGTGTATGAAAATAATAGATTATTGTGGGAAAATGTTACTTACTAGTCTTAATGTACAGTTGAAGTAGAAACAAAACACAATTTTAAGTTTTTAATTTGAGAGAATTTTTAAATGAGCATGAAATCATTTTTATCACCCTTGTGAATTGACTATGAAAATGCATTATAGTAATTTAATCTGTGGCCTTGCCTTTTCTCTTAATAAAGTGTATTTCGCTTTATTGTCCTTTGTTTGCGTTTAATTAAAAGCGAATTTATAATTTGAAAAATAATTTGTTGGATCTTGTCTTTTATCGCAGGTCGCTGGCATACCACAGTTGGTAGTGCGTCGGGCCCTCAATGATGAGATCCCGGGTACGATCCCCGGTCGCGACTCATATCCTTTCGACATTTGTCTCTCACCAATGAATGGGCAATCGTAATCGCAGCTTGAGGCTTGGAAAGGAAGTAGTGGTAGTACTGGTGTGAGAAGTACAAGAAATCCATGGTTAGGTGCTCAAGTCACCGCGATATGACTGAACTATTATTAAAAGTGGCGTTAAACTCAATACAAACAAACACACACTTTTTCGTAAGAAAATCATGTGTTTATCCTACCTCACCATGTCACCCTATAAATTTTTGGGCAATCATTTCTGTAATTAATTTCTGATTCACTTGCTTAACGTGCAGATCATGCATGGTAAGCGTTTTTGTTGATTTTGCGGCTTAACTATAGCTCTTTACATCTGTTGTTACGATGTTTAGGTCAATTGATTACTGGCAGCAACTCTATCAAATGAAAGTACAGTTAAACTTGTATTAAGCGACCACTCAAGGGTCAGCCAAAATGTGGTCGTTTAAGAGAATGATCGCTTAATACCGTGTTTTGTGACATATATGGCAGATCGGGTCGACTTCATCTATAGATTATTTCAGGAATCTCACTGTATCCTACGTTTGTGGAACTCATTAGAATCGTCTCATCGAGACGATTCTAATGAGTTCCACCAACATATCATTTAGTATTAATAATTTTATAAGCGAAAACGCTCAATATTGAAAATCCATTGATTTTGGAAAGGGGTTTTTAGAGCTGGTTGTTTAATGAAAATGGTCGCTTTATAGAGGATGTCGCTTGGACACGATTGACTCTATTTATTCAAATCCATTTGACCCAAAAAGTTTTAAAAAATCGACTAAGACTCGCAAAGGAACAGGTGTTAAAGTCTGGATGAAGCCCTAAAAACGGGAACGAGAACACAGATTCCTTTACTTCCGGGGGTGTGTATACGGAACTTTTTGTCAACAGGTGGCGCGCATTTCATCAATGGCGGGTAATTAATGAGTAATTACTGCAAACTAATGCACGTATCTGTCTATACTAAATCTCACAAGACGTCATGTCAGCAGTTAATAATTCTCCACGGTTCATTGAGGGCATGACTTGACTGATAGATGACTGAGGGAATAATCTGTCGGCATTCCTCCGCAATGGCATTTTGCGTCAATGAATTGTCATGCCATATGTGATTTGCTTGCGACAAAAATAATTATATATGATTACAAAAAATAAACAAAATTATATATATTTTTTCACGAAACATTTGTTTTTCCGCATTCTTTCCGGCATTGTGATTTTATTTGATAGTTAAAAAAATATCCATTCGAAGTTCAGACAATTGAAGTTTATGCTCACGTTTACTTTTTTACCTTTGATCCAAAGAAATAAGAGGGATTTCAGTGTTTTCCCTTTGAAAGTCATTTCACAAGAAACAGATTTTACTTTTCGTTTGCTTTGTATTTAAACTAATTCTTTGAACTACAGCAAAGTTAGCAAGGACACACAGTTGAACGGGGTTTATCAAGATACTTTTTTGGACTAACTAAATTAGATCTTTGGCTAAGGTACTTAAGAGATGAAGAGAAAATGTTTTGTTTTCATGGAGTTATGAACCGAAAAACCTAATCACACAATGTATGAATACGCGAAGCGGATTCATACATTGTGTGATTAGGTTTTTATGTTCATACCTCCTTGTTTAGGTGATTAGGTTTTTCGGTTCATACCTCCATGAAAACAAAAAATATTCTCTTCATTTCTTATAATTTAATAGTATCGAGCGAAAAAAGCAAAAAAACCTAAATCTTTTGATACCTTTTTGTATGGGACTATTTTGTTTGGAAGCATACAAATCACTGCGTGCTCAAAATTTTGTTCATGGAGGTATGAATTAAATTTTTCGACCAATCAGAACGCTCGTTTTTGATAGACGAAACTAACAATTAAATTATTAGCGGAAATCAATGAAACATTATTTCGTGGTCAGTAACGAACCCTATTTAAGCCTATGAGTGGCAACTACAGCAAAATTTCACTTGTGAGCGAAGTAAAGACCCAGATCAGCCTGTGCAGCCGCACAGTCTGATCCGGGTCATCACCACGGGATATATTACTACACGTTTATACTTATTTAAGGTTTATTTAGACGACAATAGAGCATTCTTAATGCACAGTCTTGCTGTCTTGACGTCGTGTGAAATGGTTGTAAATATTAAGCATAGGCTCAAATGATTCCGACGATGTGCAGCCTGGACTACCACTCGGAGATTTTGGAATATTTTCTGATTGTGTAAAGAGCATTTGTCTCAGTACATACCTTAAGTACGCACGGTGAAGACGCTGATCAGGCCGTGTGGATGCACAGGCTGATCTGAGTCTTTACTTCGTACACATGTGCTATGATTGGACATGTCACGCCAAGAAGTTTTGGTGTTTTCTGGCGGCGGTAGGCATTACAGATAGAGAAAGGACATTTTAATGCCGTCTTTATTTCACCAAAATAAAGTATATGTAGAATTTTTCAAGTTATGTACCTTATCTCTATAATGTTATTAATAGTATTCTTTAAGCCATTTCTGCTTGAGCAGCCACCTGTATAAGGCTTCTACCTGTCTAAGAGGACCTAGAGTCCTTCGTTTCTTAGTGGTCAAGGCGGCGGAGTTAAAATTGTTATTTGAGAGAAAACGAGGGTTGCAGGTTCTTAACTTCTTTTAACCCATGCCAAGCTGATTCCGGAATATTCCAGTTTTTGCAGGAGGTGTAGACCAAGATCAGCCTGTACGTAAGTGCAGTCTGATCTTGATCTACACCTCCTGCTTGTAATTTTCCTGTCGGAGTAAGAAATATTGATTTTTTCAACAAGTTCTACCAGTGCTTTCAGTCCTTTGATTTTACAGCAATTCAGTAAGGTAATTTATACAGCATGACAAGGGTTAAGCATGTGTTTCACTAATCTATACCTAAACGGTTACAGAGTGACTTTCTATGCTTTGTTGCTGTTGTTATTTTAGATTCGTAGTCTGTTAACATCTTATTCGTCGACGACAAAATTCTCCATTTTCAGCAAAATTTCAAAGAGCTGTGAAGCAATTTTGTGGTGAAATTACTGAATACATATGTATCCAAAATACCAATAGCGCAGATGAGGGAGGCAGGTGTATGGTGAAGCGTCAGGGTCAAATACGATGTACCGTGTGGGTTAAAAGTCAACCTTACGTCGTGTGAGCATAAAAGAACGCTGCACACGTAAATGATACAGGTAAACCCGTGAAATGTCAGCGTGAAGGGTTATATTTTGAAAGTTGGCGCGTCATTTAACGTTATAAAACGCATTAAAAAAGCAAGCGTCTTCATTTTGTGCGTACATTTGTAATTTCATGTGCACACGCAATTCTATGCTTGTGATCACTCAGCTTTTGAGCTAGTAGCCTTAATTTCTTTAGTGCACCTGTTTTAATTACGAATGCGTGCGTTTATCTTAGCTTGCACGACTTAAAGAAGAATTATGACCCATTCAATGCACCAAACAGGCAAGGGCCGGTAAAGATCACGATTACCAAGGTTTAATGGACATAATTATTTACAATCTGATTAAGATCGAATCTGATTACATATCAATACTAATCGTCGATTAGCATTCTGTAACGTTGTAAATTACCGATGTGATTGTTTCTTACAACATAAATTGTTTCGTATAACGTTTTTACGCCGCTTATGTCACGGCGAAATTCACTCGTTCATAGATTTACTAAGTGTCATCAGTACTAAGGTGTACGTCTGCATGTCTAACTCCGAGAAGTATCCAGGCATGGCCGTTATTTTAACCTATGAAATTCGATTAAAAGGGACAAACTATTTTGAGCCTCAACTTTCCCGTAGGTTTTGAAGCATATGCTTTTTGTTGTTCACGTAATAAAAGTCTTGTATATCTTACATGAAAAACAAGAGATTATTCTATCTTTTTATCACAATACGAGACAAGAATTGAATATTTCCAACACCTATACGCCCGTAATTTCACACGTAACTCCATAGCAGTACGATGTCAACACGAGTTAATCTTTGGTTACCTCCAGGAACGAAAGCAGGGCGCAATATGCCAAAAACAGTGAATTTAAATCATTTCACAGATTTTTCGGTGAAAATATCAAATGATTATCAAGTGAGCAATTTCGATGACCAATCTTAAAGTATTGACCCGTGACCAAACGATAGAAATTTAGGCTGGTCTGAATTCATGGAAGTTGCAGGCGACAATTTTCAATGGACGAAATGTTCACGAGTTCTTGTATTTTGGGTTGAAGGCATTGCAGATAGTGAAGAAATTGCTTGTTACAAGCAATGTCTCCATTTTTCATGGTGCTTATCCAAATGTTTTTTTTCAAAAGGTGCGTAAAAAGCGGGATTGTGTGGGAATGGATTAGGCAACTCTTTTAGAATTATTTTTACAGGTTTTTTTTGTCTGCACCTTCTTTCAATTAAGTACATGTACTGTCCTAAGAATTTCTTACCTGGTACAGGCCTAAGATGTCCGTATGAAGATCAACAATTCTTTTAGAAATACTTTCTTTTATTCTCTTCTTTCTGTTAACCCATTACCAGTCGACAAAATTTTAGACTGGTCCAAATTGAAAGGAGTTGCAGACAAAAAAATTCAATTGATGAAAGTTTAGATTTTTTCAACTTTCTGGGTAGAGAACATATTGGAAAATTAATAAATTGCTTGTTACAAGCGATTTCTTCATTTAAACAATGTTTCCCAAATCCTTTTCTTGGGGGCTCCAAACAGCGTCACTATGTGGGAATGGGTACTTAAACTGTTATAGGAATTTCTCATCTGGTACAGGCCTAAGATGTACGATTGGAGATCAACCAAATACATTATGATTACACGATTGAATACCGTCTTATCTGATAAATAGCGCGAACAAACGAGCCATTTAATTTGTCTCTACTGTTGGTATTGCCGAAATCGTCATGGGTCATTTCAAATTAGTCTCGTATGTTAAACACCTCGCTGCAGCAGACGTCAATATTTAGATTACAATTTAAATGAAACCTCTTTGAACATGATTCGATTGGCCGCAAGATGTGTTCATATATTTCTTGCTTGTCCCTTTCTTTTGATGCGTCAAAATAATCGAACTCGGACTAATCAATCTTTCCCTATTAAACCTTTACGAGACGTCAAAATTTCAAACTTGTCCGAATTCAATGAGGTTGCAGATAAATATTCAAAAAGGTATTATTTTATAAAAATCAGTGTACCGTAGCGTTAAAACACAGAAAGAAATATAAATGCCTTAAACGGGCAATTTCTCATCTTCTTGAAATTCAGACCAAGTTAAATTTAAGTAAAAAAGTAACCAGCCTTCAAAGGAAGAGATTTCAAAACTTAATTAATCTTAATTAAGCTGCGAAAAAGGTATATTTTAATTTTCTAACTCTTTATCTAACTCTTGGCTCTACATTTGATTTCAACGCAAACTTTTAAAACAACAACAACAAAACAAAACAAACAACAACAACAACAAAAAAGGCACATAACGAAATTCTAAATAAACAATGTTCAAATCAACATTGATATTAATTCGGCCTACCCAGTGGAAACAGACACAAATCATTATCAAGTCAAAGATGACCGAAAACGTTTATTAAATCAGCTTCTGTTTCAAGTATGTTAATGAATTACTAGATGGCAGAATTTGAGACTGTCGAGAATCCAAAGAAGTTGGAGACGAAGATCTCTTAATTGGTGAAATTTTGAAAATCTCTTGGGTAGCAAACATTATTGATGATGAAGAAATGGCTTGTAATAAGTAATTTTCTCCTTTTTCGTTGTGACTATGATATTTTTTTTCCCTGACGGACGGGGCGTTGCAATTATCAAACAATTGTGACGTCTTTATAACATTCCCGAAACGCTGCCATAGCTTAATCATAAGGTCCAGGGTTCGATCCCTAGTGGCGGTAAATATCTTTTCCGGCATCTGTCTTCCACCATCGGGTAGATGATCGTAAACTTAAGTGGGATTAATAGCTGGAAGCTCGGAAAGGATGTAGTGGAAGTACTGATGTGAGAAATACCAGGAATCCATGGTAAGTTACTTAATCCACCGCGATATGACTGAAATACTGTTAAAAGTGTCATTAAACTCAATTCAAACAAACAAAACAAAACATTCAAATTTTCTAACGTCTAAAGGTAACTTCATTTAGAGGTTTTTCCCGGATAACCTATCATTCAGTTTAATCTAAACTTGGTTACATCATATTTAAAAAAAAAAAATGTCGCATTTTTAAATAACCATGAATATCGATATCTAATTGAATAGGTGTTAAATTAATCGTTTATATGAAGATCAACTAGTTTATCTAAGAAAATAAGCAAAACGTATTGCAGATATGAAGAGTGACCGAATGTCTTTATTAAATTAGGTTCTGTTTCAACGTTTATCAACAAGACAGGGAAATATTTCTTCTTTCTTTGAATCAATGAATAAGCACTTTGTCACGATTCCTGGTTTATTTACATTAAGTCCAGTAGTCTCTTTGGTCACTTAACAAGCATTTCTTTTGAAGTCAGTCGGCAAAACTCATCATCAATTAGAAGTTTTGATCATCGTCGCACCTAACACAATAAACAAATCTTTCATCAAAGCTAATGTCCAAAGGCGCTGATATTTGTGTTGTTTACAGTCCGAAAAAGTTTCTCTCAACGGGGCGTGATTCTCTAAACATCAGTTTGGTGTCCGAGCTCACGTAATCACAATTAAAGATATCATCTAAAGACGTGATGATTAGTTCAAGATAAGCTCAGTCGGGTTCTAACTCTTGTCATGCAGATCTCGGAATATTCCTGTTTTTTCAGACGATATAAGCGAAGATCAAATAAGTGCAGTCTGATCTTAGTATACACTTCCTGCTTGTCCTTTTTATATCACAAATGTTTTTGAAATTAATTTTCAAGAGAAATAAAAGCTCTGTAAGGGCTTCAAGTGTTTTTAAATGCATTTTATGATCTGGATTTATTCAGCATGACAAGCGTTAAATCATAGTGCCCTGGCCAATGTACCAAAGTCCAGGCAGTAAATGATTCGTCAATCTATGTAACTAACCGATATTTCTAAAAAAAAAAAAAAAGACTCATTAAAGTCCCGGTAACATTTAGATAATTTAATACACAAAATACTGTTGTCTCCAAATGATGGTTTATTTGATTGTCAATTTAATATAGTGTTCGACCCGAATATTTAATATTTTTTGGTGATTCGGGTAATATGTGATACAGCCAATCTTGCTCAAGCGGCCACCTCTATTTAGCTTCTACTTTTATTAAGCAACCAGCATCAAAATGTCCTCTTCAAGAACAACAGATCTTCATAATTGGACTATTTAAATTATCAAAATGAAAGCCTATAACATTATTAACCCATTACCAGATGGCAAAATTTTAGACTGGTCCAAATTGAAAGAAGTTGCAGACGACAATTCAAAGTTTATGAAATTTTGGATTCTTTTTTAATTTTTTGAGTAGAAAACTTTGTAGCAAATGAAGAAATTGCTTGTAACAAGCAATTTCTTCATTTTCCACAATGTTTTCTAAAACTTTTTATCTTCGGATCGTCTAAAAGCGTCACTGAATGGGAATGGGTTAAAGGAAGAATATTAGATTTTTACAAACAAGAATGGTATGCATCTATCAACAACTCAAATCGATTAATTACATATAGCCTATTCAAACACTCATTTGAACAAGAAAGGTAGGGCCTACTTAGAAATAATTTGAAAAAAAAAAAAAAATCCTACACCTTCACATGATTTAAACATAGAACGCGGTCGTCATAATAATATTACGCGCAATGAACGAATATGTAAAAATTGCAACTCTGGACAAGTAGAGGACGAATACCACTTCCTATTAATCTGCAGAATTTAGAAACTTAAGAAAAAATACATTAAAAAATACTATCGTACATGACCCTCAAATTATCAATTAATTATTTTGATGATTTGCTGTTCTGATGAAATAATCTTCAATTTCGCAAAATATATTTATTTATAATAAATAAACTAAGATCATAGCTATTGACCAGCGGATATGAACAAACATATAGCTGGACAACAACTATCATCACACGAAAAACAACCATAAGTTATTTAAAAAAAAGGTTAAACCGAATGGCTCTTTATTCACATTTATCTCGAAAGCTTTTCATTACATAAATCACTAGAAAATCATTGGCGTAATCGCCTGAATTTAATATTACAATGAATGTATGTTTCTATATGATTGATATCCCTTGTAACTTAATGTGAACTTTAACATCACGTGCTCTTCAGAATATGCTCCTTGTTATGTTTGTATTATATGTTTTGCTGTAAGAATGTTATTCTTAATGCAATAACGGAATAAACTAAAAAAACTGATGGTGGATCTCATTAGAATCGTCAAAATGAGACGATCCAATGACTTCCTTCAACGTTAAGTGAGAATCCTGCAATATGTATATATATATATATCTCGATTTTAATGACCTTTGCTAAAAAAAAAAAACTCGTTTATATTTAACAACATTGTAGAAAACAAGAAACTTCTTCATTTCTGTTTTCTTTCCCATGAGACTATATATAATTCAAAACTTATGAATTAAGAATTGTCGTCTGTGCCACTTCTTTGCTTGCGGACCAGTCTAAAAACTCGTCTTCTTGTGATTGGTTGAGGGGGCAATGTAAAAGAGCACAAGCTTGGTTATCGTTCGTTAGTCACTGCAGCCATTTCTATATTTTACATCATGTGCTTGAAATTCAAACGGACATAAACCGGGTGTGAACGTTCTTCGCGAAATTCCATCGAAACATAAAGATTTCAGCAAGACGGAGCTGTCAACTGGCTGTTTACCTACATTCCCGGCTAATTTTGTCAATTCTGATTTCTTTCATCACTCAACGACGAGAACAAATTGACTGGGCACAAAAAGGGGGCTTATCAGTTCCGAGAGCTGACATACATCACAGGGCTTCAATCATAGACCCGTATAAACTGTTGTTGACGTGGTATCCGAAAAGATGTACACGTAAACGCCGTATTTTTGTCGACTCCGTATTCGCTAACGAAAGCTAGTTTGATTTCTGCGAGAATTCTGGCGTTCTGCATACAACAGCGTTTTTATTGTAGTATTAGATTGGTTAAATAATAATAACAGAGACTGGAATTTGTCCAATTTTGGCTGTCAATCAAATGATCATCCGACCAATGAATTCATTCATTTAGACAAGAATTCAGCTCCGAACTCCAACATTAGTCGTCATTTTTTAAAGCTTTTTTGTTGGTTTGGCGACTTAAGCATCGTGACTGCAGCTTATTCAAGCTGTAGTTAAGACGTTTAGGCAACCAGTCAACCATTTTCGTTATTGTAACATGCTGCTGACGATTAATCCTGTAACATAACGAAATTCAAAATCGAAGTGGAACTTCCTATTGGAGTCATTGGTAGGGTCAACGGAGTAAGTGGGCGGGGCCAGCGATCGGTCAGTTCCTGAGCTCTGAAATGTCATTCCAAGGAATATGACCATGACTTATAAAGAAAATACCTTTTGTGATTACCGATGACTCTCTAGGGCTTTAATTTGATTTTCTTTAATTAGTCGAAGTGCTGCGAGAAACGAAATTGGATCGAACCTTGTACCCTATGATCAGGAAAATCCTCCTTTACCCATGTCTCGGTTTCGGATATAGAGGTCTTATCTGGTTCTAGGAGATAAAATTTCCCGCAATCTCCCCGAATCTCCGCCTTATCTTCGCACACAATTTGGCACTGACGAGTTCTTTAACGTGATTTACCTCGCACCTTGTTTAATATTACAACCGCGATAATTGCTCTTTGCATGGGTTAATAAGAAAGGAAATGCAGTGAAAAATATTGATTAATTGACCAATAGCTGGCCCCGCTTGCTCTTTTGACCACGACCATTGACTCAAACAAGAAGTTCCGCTTCGTTTTTTAACAGCATTATTTTGCAAAATTTATGGCCAGAAGCTTGTAACAAAAATATAAAATGGTTGGATGAAGACCTACAGATTGAATAAGCCGTAGTTACGACGTTTCAGTCGCCAAACCAACAGAAAGGTTAACCAAAAAGGCGGCAAATTTCGGGGTCGAAAGCTCATGTCCGGACTGAATAAATGATTTGATTGGTCGGTTGATTCTTTGATTGACATTCGCGATTGATCACTTGAAACGGATTGAACACTATTTTTAATTTCCTGCCATGCAATGGGGACAACCGGATAGAGTTATATCGTTCCGCGTGTGAGTGCTTACATGTGTGTGCTAATGTGTGTATGTATCCAGTTCTTACCCAGAACATATTTTCTACATTAATTAATGGATTTAAAATTAACGTGGCTCAGTTGTTCCCCCTAAGGATTTCTGTTGCCATGCGTAAAGCCATGATGTATACCCCCTTATTCAAGGTCAGAACTGTAGGCCATGTGACAAGCAGTTGAGCGAGGGCAGCCGCGTCTGTGACACGTTTCTTGTCTTGAATTATTTTCCTGTTGCAAAAAAAAAACTTTTTTAAAGATCCTGTCGACATTTTCAATATTTATACATTCTTGTCGATCGGTCGAGACTTTAAGTTCCTATGCTTTCTTCCAAAATCATAAATCATGAGATCTTTTTTCCTCCTAAACTACAGGACCAATTTGACTTAACATGACAGGAATGATCGACCCTTTTAAAAACTTGTTTGTGAAATCTTGATTTGTATAAATGTTGAGATGGCTTGGCAGGATTTATCAGTTCAAATCATTCTCAGGTGAGGGAATTATTGCGATTTTTGCCCTTTTGTTTTTGTAGAAGTGACCGATTTTTTGAAAGGATATATTTTCATACAAAGATACAGTACTGAACATCGTTAATTTGGCAATAATTTCAATCACATTCCAGGCAATCACATTCAATGACCTTCAATCAGCATTCAATCCGGTGACAATCGCGGTTCTGCAGTTATAGATCAATCAATCCTTCAAATAAAAGCGTTCAATCAACAGCTTTCAATCATGCCAACAATTTACATCGCTATATCAATCTTGGAGATTAACCCGTTCCCATAAGCACTTACATTTGACTAAACGTTTGTTTAGAAATGAGCATTTTGAACGACCCTCATAAAAGCCGAAAAATGTGAAATCGATGTAGATCTACTGAAGATTCAAACAATTATCAAACGATAAAATTTCAATCTTACGGGATTTGAAAGATTTGATAATTTTTTAGACTGGTCCGAATTCATTTCACCATAAGGATTAACGAATTGTTACCAAAAGCAATGAACTCCGACATTTGCCGCCATTTTTGTTAACCTTTTTCGTTGGTTTAGCTACTTAAACGTCGTGACTACAGCTTTTTCAAGCTGTAGTTACGACGTTTAGGTCGCCAACCAACTCTTCTACCCTTTTGTTGCATGCTTCTTGCAATAGATCTTGCAAAATAATGCCGTTTTAAAATCGAAGCGGGACTTCCTGTAGGAGTCGATGGGCGGGTTAAATGTTGTAAGCGAGCAGGGGCCAGCGATTGGTCAACTGTGCCAAATGATGGACCCATTTGCACGGACGGGAGACTTCGTTCGGAAAAAGAAAGCAAACGAAATACCATATCATCTCATTTGTATATGTGCACGGTCCCTCTAAGCACGGTATTTCTTATATTTCAACTGCATTGCAGTTTTGCGTTCCGCGTGAGAAATAAATAATCGTGAGGGTCAGTTTTCTGTCAGTCGACTCATAAATTACCCAGCATGCATATTGAGCTGCAGTCAGACATGTCATCGAACTGGCTCTACGGTATTTGTGTTGGAATCGATGTATTCATGTATTTCAGGGTGTACTTGCACATTCCCACATAAGTCCTCTTTTTCACGACCCTCTTGAAAAAGGTTTAGGAAAACATTGTGGAAAATGAAGGAAATACGTGCTCCATTTGTTGTCCCTTTTCCAGACTTGATTGTAAAATTTTGATTTGTCAAAAAATGGGGCATGGCAGAAGTGGGCTTTTAAGACGTAGACTAATCATGAAATAATGATCTAAGAATTTTCTCCTCCTTAACAACTTTGCCAATTTGAAACGAACACGGCAGGCATTTTCCTTTGGTGACCCTTTTCAAAACTTGTTAATGAAATTTTGAAAATAGGAATGGCAGGTAGGGCTTATCATACAAAGAGAAATTGTGATTAAAGAATTCTTCTCCGCCTAAACCATCGAGCCCAGTGGTACTTAACTTAGCAGGAATGATCTTTGGGTGGCCCTTTTAAAAACTTGTTTTGAAGTCTTGATTTGCGACAAAATTTGGGTGTGGCTGACTTGGCTTATCAGCCTTAAAGAAATAATGAAATGATTTCATTTTTACCGCTTTGGTTTATTTATTCATTCATTTATTTTTATATTTGTCGTTGTTATGGTCGTTTGCAACATCTTTTGGAATGGACAGTAAACAAATTGTCGTCTAGTGAGTGATTTATCTGTAGGTACATGAATATATTTAGCTCATCGACGTTTATTTGCTTTTAGACCTTAATTTTCTGTATTGTAGCTCATCGTCCGGACAGAAGTGACACGTTTCGTCGATAAGCCTAATGGCTTCCCTGCAGGGAATAAAAATTTGAGCTTTCGTCTGCCTTTCCTACTCAAAAGAGTCAGATTAATGAATTGCACATTTTAATTCTTTCCATATTGAAAGAAGTTGCAGACAAAAATACTAAGTTCGTGAAACCTAAAGAAAATAAAAAACTTTGTTTTTAGGGCATAAAAACACTGTATACAATCAAAAAATTCTTGTTACAAGCAATTTCTTCATTTTCAACAGTGATTTTCTAAAGTTAGTTTCTACAGGGCGTGAAAAAACGAGACTGACTGATCATCATCTATTAACACTCTAGATCCCCGGTTTTACATAGTAAGGAAGAAGGAAAGCTTTGAAAATCTTCTCTCACAAACCATAAGGCCTAGAGCTTTGATATTTGGTATAAATCATCATCTTTTGACCCTCTACCAAATTACTTTAAAGAATTACCGTATCTAGAAAATTATCCCTTTTCAGTTCAATCTCTGATTTTACTAAGGAACAAAGAAGGAACTCTTTGAAAATATTCTTCTCCCAAACCATAAGGCCCAGAGCTTTGATATTAGGTATAAATCATCATCTATTGACACTCTACCAAAATACCATACTCTGAATATTACCTCTTTTCCCTGCAATCCCCGATTTTAAATTGGAACAAAGAAGAACATTTTAGAAAATCTTCTTCTCCCGAACCATAATGCCTAGGACATTGATATTCGGCGTGTATAAATGCCTATTGACCCTCTACCAAAATACTTCAAAGAACTATCGTACTCTGAAAATTAGCCCTTTTCTGTGCAATCCCTGATTTTAGATGGGAATAAAGAAAAATGTCTGAAAATCATCTCCTCCTAAACCATTAGGCCAAGTGTGTTGATATTTGGCACGTACCAATGCCTATTGACCCTCTACCAAGACATCTCAAAGAATTACTGTACTATGGAATTTCGCGCTATATTTTGGGATCAAATATATACATACCCTGGATTAAAGTAAAAAATCTTTAAAAATCTTTTTCCCCAAAAATACAATTAGGAATATAGCTTTGATGATTTTGTATATACCATAAAAACCCGTCCCATCATACTCAGGGGAGCGATATAGTACCATCATGTCCTCTAGTTTATTGTTATTTTTCTTCCTTTCGCTATAGTTAAAACTGGAATTAAATTATCAAAATAATTAAACAAAAGTGTAAATTATCTTCATATCGTTTATAGCTACGCGCTCATGTCTTTAAGGGTCGTAATCGGCGATGTCATTCGACTTGGCGCAGATTTCGATTTATTTCTTCTCTAGCATGAAAGAAGACAGATCGCAACTGTCGATAAAGATAATGATTTACCAATGAAATTATATATTTAAGCCGGAAATGACCTCCTACATAAATGTCAAACGTTTTGTCTTCGGGTGACTCTAATTAACTGTAGGTACGAGATTTCGACCATCCAACCAACGGTTTCCTTTTTTTAGCCCCGATCGTATATTTTGCCAACAAATGTGGTTTGAAATCTCAGACAAGCTGCATTATCAGCGACAACTGGGCATGGCTAGTGATGCCACAGATCGCCGGCCCCACCAACTGATTCCGCTGGCCCCACCCACTGACTCCGACAGGAAGTTCCGCTTCCACACATTAAGACCTTATTTTTGCAAAATTTATGTCAAGGTCCAGTAACACAAAATATAAAAGTAAAATGGTTGGCTGAACTATAGTTTGAATACGCAGTAATTGTGATGTTTTAGCCTCCAAAACAAGAAAAATGCTTTGCAAAAGTGTCGGCCAATATCGGAGTTTAAAAATGATTAGCGGTTCAAACGAATTATTTGATTGGTTGAATGGTTGTTTGATTGACCGCCGGGAGTGGTCCATTAACCCATTCCAACACAGCAAAATTTTAGACTGGTCCAAATTGAAAGAAGCTTCAGACGACAATTTCAAGTTGATGGAATTTTGAATTTTTCCGTCTTTTTGGATAGAAAACATTGTGGATAATGAAGAAATTGCTTGATACAAGCAATTTCTTCATTTTCCACAATGTTTTCCAAAGCTTTTTTCTCGAGGGGCGTAAAAAGGAGGGATTGAGTTGGAATGGGTTAACTGCGCTTTCATTGGCATCTCGATACACGGTACCCATCAACGTTACGTCACGTTATAGCTTGGCAAATATCGAACAAAAACATCCATAATTCAGTATAAGATTGTTATCGAAGGTCAGTTCGTCGTTGTACGAACAAAATGTCGTAACTACAGCTTTATTCAAGCTATAGTTACACGTTTTGTACGCCAATCGACGAGTTAATTCTTTCTTTGAGAGGGTCAGTTTAGAAACAAACTAAACACTTCGGGGACAACATGTTCGAGCTTTTCGAATCCGAATTCAGCTCCTCAGACATTTCTTTCTAAAAGTATCAAATTAACTCTTACTTGTCATGTTAAACCCTGAATATTCCTGTGTTGGCAGGGGATAAAGACAATGATCAGCCTGCACCTGCAGTCTGATCTTAGTCAAAAACACCTGTGTCTCCCTTCAAGCCAGAGTTGTGTATGAAAATATTTTCAAAATGAATATTGACCAACAACTAATAATTTAATTTTCAGTTTCGTGTATCAAAACCGGGCGTTTTGATTGGTCGAGAAAAATTATTCATAAGTCCATGAACAAAATTTTGAGCGCGAAGTGAATTTGTATGCTTCCACAGAAAATAGTCCCATATAAAAAAGTATCAAAATTTGTAATGCTTTTGCTTTTTTCGCTCGATGCCATTTAATTATAAGAAATGGATAGAATAGTTTTCTTTTCATGGAGGTATGAACCGAAATACCTAATTATACCTATATGAATCCACTTCGCGTATTCATACAGCGTGATTAGTTTTTTCGGTTCATACCTCCATGAAAACAAAAAATATTCTCTTCATATCTTAAGTGTTTTCAGTACTCTAAGCCCTTAGATCGTTACTCAATTCTAGAAAGGTTTTATTCAGCAGAACAGAACAGAACAACATTTTTATTTACATCCACATATGATTCTGTAATATATGGACAAATAAATACAAACACATGAAATAAACAGTTTAACAGGTCCGGCTTACCACAACACCTACTTCTATACGCGGAAAATATGTTCGGCTGATATTTCATTTTTTTTTAATTATTTTTATTTATTTGTTTATTTATTCATTTTTTAGGAGTGGTTTGTTTTATGTTATGGTTTATTGTATTGCCGGTTAGCGGTCAAATACTGTAACCACAGCTTTACTCAACTGTGGCCACATAGAGTTTTTGGTCGCCAACCGTATATTTGACAAGGGTTAACCCATTCCCACTCGAGAAAATTTTAGACTGGTCCAAATTGAAAGGAGTTGCAGACGACATTTTAAAGTTCATGCAATTTTAGATTTTTTTAACATTCTGAATATAAAACATTGTGTAAAATGAAGAAATTGCTTGTCACAAGCAATTTCTTCATTTTATACAATGTGTTCTCAATTGCTTTTCTTGAAGGGCGTCCAAAAACGTCATTGTGTGGGAATGGGTTAATATTGGCATACTTTGCTTACTCCAAGAAAGTATTTCCCACACGTGTCATGTGATTGCCGTTTGCAAGAGTTAAGTTTGCGGCTTTTCTGGGGATATGGGAATAATTCCTTCAAATATAAATGGTGCTAATTTTCGTTGAATTAGTAACTTCTCCGATATCTCTTGATTATTATCACGTGTCCAACCTTTTCCATCATGGGTCGATTTGAAGAGGTAATGAAATCGTATGAGTTAACCCATTCCCACACATTCACGCTTTTTGACCCCCCCCCCAACAAAAATCGTTCAAAAACATTGAGGATAATGTAGAAATTGCTTGAAACAGGAAGAAAGATGACATTGCTTGTTACATGCAATACAAGCAATTTCTTCATTTACTGCAATCTTTTCTACCCCAAAATACAAATAAAATTTAAAATATATCAATTTAAAACTGTTGTCTGCAAAATCTCCGAATTAGGACCAGCCTAAGATTTTGTCGTTTGGTAATGGGCTCACGTAATATAAAACAATCTAACTGAAATCACAGTTTGCTTCTTTTTCCTTCATATGGGCTTCACATTATAAAATGTTATCAGTCGAAGCAGAAAATTATATTGGAAAAAAATGTGGTTACGGCGATTTTGGTTTTGGTGCTTTGCAAAATATTACAAAAATAGTAAGAGCAATATTTTCAGAAATAGAGATTGTCGAAATATCTAAATATAAACGAACAAACTAAAGGAAACAACAACAACAACAACAATAATGGTAGATATAGAAATAATAATAACCCCAACAAAAATACGATAAAAAGAGCAAATAATAGGAAAGTCCAGATTTGAACGATTCGACTAGTTTATTCACATACATTTGTTACCATAATTTCATTATTCTTATGCAATATTATCATCAGTTTCATAGTCATTATCATTATTATCAAATTCAGAAAAATCTTGCAGAAACCGATTTTTTCATATTTGATCCGAGACGATTTCTCGAAACATGTGTCCACAGCTGAAAAGCGTTTTCCGCAAAGACCAGGTGCTTCCTGACGGTGTTTAACTTGTGAGTACCTCTGTCTTCACTCAGAAAAATCTTCAAAGGCACCGGTTGGTAAATATCAAGGGTTTATATGAAAAGCGTGAGTAAAGAAAATGTCATAGGTCATTCAAAAACCCATCATATCGCCGGTGCACGAGAAAAATATCGTAACTACGGCTTTAATAAAGCTGTAGTTACGACATTTTGCTGGAGCAACGACGATATGTTTAAGTCGGAGACTATTTTGTTTGAATTAAAATCATTAAACGCAATTTATAACAAACAGTTAATACACCAACTGCACCTTATAATTGGTTTCTGTTATTTCTCAAACAACAACAAGAACAACATTTTTTGCGTGGCACCAGCTGCTCATCTCAACATGGTACGCTTAGCCTTGTCATGCTGTATACATTACCTTACTGAATTGCGGCCAAACCAAAGGGCTGAAAGCACTGATAGAACTTGAAGTTCAAAAATCAATATTTTTTTAGAAATCAACTTCATAAGCAACTTTGACAGGAAAAGTACAAGCATGAGGTATAGACTAAGATCAGTCTGCGCAGAAGTGCAGTCTGATCTTAGCCTAAACCTCCTGCCAAAACCGGAATATTCCGGGTTCAGCATGACAAGGGTTAATATCATACACCCATTGGTGAGAGACAAATGACACATGTTACGTTGACTTCTTACAACTTTCCGAAAAGATATTGGCCGAGGAGGGCTCGAACCCACGACTCCAGCACCGAGAGCATAGCGCGTTGCAGACTTAGGTACCTCGCAATCCGTGTACTGTTTAGTCAAATAATGTAAATCATCGTGAGCTTTTGTGAGCTTTGAATGTCCGGCGTTCGTGAATAACAATTTAGGTATTTAAGCTCTAAAGGAAATATCTTTGTTTCAGTCTTGATGAAACTTGATTAGAACTGTTGAATCATAAGGATCATCAATGTTCAAAGAAATTATATTCGAAAACATGGGAAAGGGGGCCTTAAGGACAGTTTTTTGTTTACAATCCAGGAGCGACGATTTGGTCAAATCTTTGTCAATCTTGACCAGAACGATCGTTAGGTCAAAGGGATGAACTCTATCAAAAGAGAAGGTTCTATATACAACAACAACAGCCAAAATACAGACACACAAAATCCCACCAGAAAAGGGGCCTTAATGACAATTCGTTTGAGTTAGTTCTAGTTTTAAAAACCAATCGTCGATCGACCTTTTATATATAAAGCATTGGTCGACATCATTGTTGGTTTAGCTACGGACCCATTCTAACTCAAATTATTCGAGCTGTAGTTACGACGTTTACGTTGCCAACTTACCATTTTACATTTTTTACATATTACTGGACAAGTTTTTTTACAAAATAGCGCCGTGTATTATCTAATTTGGTCTTCCTGTCAGCGCATAGTAGGCGGGGCCATCGATCCGTCAATTCCGTGCAACTCCAATCCGCAATTTATCCTGTATCCGTTGTACAATAAATTGATACCGTTTAAATTTCCTAGTTCTCCTTTTAGCTTGGTATTTTCTAATTAATAGCTAGAGGTCTGGAATTTTTTTATCGCAGTTGTAGTATACTTTTGCACAGTATTTATTGTGATTAATTGAAGAGGGTTTAACACCACTTCTAACAGTTTTTCAGGCATACCACGACAGCACCAAAACCATGGATTCCTGGTATTTCTCACACAAGCACTGCCACTACATCTTTTCCAGCTGCTCACCCCAATTAAGTTTACGAGTATCCACTCATAGGTGGGAGACAAATGTCGGAAAGGATATTCTCATTCGACCGGAGATCGAACCCAGGACCCCATGATTAGGAGACCTACGCGCTACCACTGCGCTATGGCTGCGGCTGTATTTGCTGTACGTTTGAAAATCCCCCCACCCCAACGTTAGGCCGTACCGATTTAAGGAAATTTCAGCGACTGTTTTGTTTGACATAAATTAGTCGAAAAGTTTATTCCTAAAAGTACCATTTTAAACGCACGAATTTCACAGAAAATGGAAGCCCATCAAGATAAACCAAGCAGGTTTAAAACCCCTACGCAACTTGTGAAAAGAGCACTGCCAAACTCGGTCCCATATATATTTAAAAACGTTCAGGAGTGTAATCATTTTTATAGGAATCTGTTAGTAAAAGATATAAGTAAAAAATACCTGATTTTGGCATATTTGGGACTCCATTACTTTCGTAGGAGCGATATTTCTGACAAAAAGGTATCCCAAAATCTTCGTTATAATTGTTTACATACGCTTCTACCAATATTTTGAGGCCGCCGTCATTGCACAGTCGATAGCGCGTCAGACTCCTAATCTTCAATCATGGGATGTCATGGGTTCGATCCCCGGAGGCGGCACATATTCTTTCCGACATTTGTCTCTCACCAATTGGTAGATAATCGTAAACCTAAGTGGGATAGCAGCTGGAGGCTAGGAAAGGATGTAGTGGTAGTACTGGTGTGAGAAATACCAGGAATCCATAGTTATGTGCTCCAGCCGCCGCGATATAACTGAAATACTGTTAAAAGCGGCGTTAAACCCCATTCATTCATTCAATCAATCAATCAATCAATCAATTCTACCATCAATTTCAGAATAGATCACAAGCCCGATATACAAAGTGTTGCTAAACGTAATAAGAAAATAAATTCAAAATATTTGATGTTGCCGAAAAAACAAAGTTTAAAATTTATTTTTGTTTTCTGTACGGCAGAGCTTTGATATCAGGCTTGTAACCTGTTCTGAAATTATTAATAGAGAGTTTTTTAACCAATACCCACATGAGAAAATTTTAGACTGTTCCAAATTGAAAGGAATTGCAGACGACCATTTAAAGTTAATGGAATTTTAGATTTTTCAACTGACTAGGTAAAAAACATTGTGAAAAATGAAGAAATTGCTTGGTTCAAGCAATTTCTTCATTTTACACAATGTTTTCCAAATTATTTTTCTTGAGAGGCGTCAAAAGTTGTCACTGAGTGGGAATGGGTTAAACAATTTTAACGCAGGTTTAAGCAATTTCTTCATTTTACACAATGTTTTCCAAATTATTTTTCTTGAGAGGCGTCAAAAGGCGTCACTGTGTGGGAATGGGTTAAACAATTTTAACGCAGGATTCCTTTTGGTGAGAAATTTTGTCCCTGCGAGATTCATAGGGTCTTTAACTAGCCGATATTGTATAAAATTATTTTTCTTTTCTTTGGCACAGAATATCAACCTCCTATTTGATAACACTATGTTTTATTTTATTTCCTTTCGTGACCTCCGATGAATATTTCTACTGCAAAATTATGGATTTTGGATTTTACCAGAGAACAAAATTGCAAAGAGGCCCAATTAAAAAAGAGGTAGTAGACTGCATACTAAAGAGATTGAAATTACTATAAAATGTATTAAATAGTTTTAAGCTTGTGAAAAAAGAAGAAACGACATATTCTTTAGAACAGAATATATGGTCTGTACTCCAGGCAAACCCGCCCAAATGACATTACTTTGGAAAATTCCGATGTTTGGATGACGTCACAATTGTCTGTTTTTTTACGCCCCTCGATGAGAAAATACTTTAGAAAACATTGTAGGAAATGAAAAAAATGCTTTTAACAAATAATTTCTTCATGATCCAAAATTTTTTCTACCCAAAAAATACAGATTTTAAAAATTTCCTCAACTAGAAATTGTCACCTGTAAATCCTTTACACCTAGATCGGTCTAAAAGTGCGTCGTCTGGGAAAGGATTAATGTACAAAAATAGTTGCACCTTTACCAGTTTTAAGATATTGACATGTTTTTCATTTTTGTGAACCAGACATATAGTTTATTCTAAAATTAAAAAAAAAAAAAAATGAAAAAAAATGAAAGGATATTTTCTTTCATTTAAAGGTAGTTTTTTCTGGCCACCGGATCACATTAATGAAAATACAAGTGTTGGAAAGTATGAAATTTTCCTGAATACTTCTTCATTAACAATATGATTCATCGAAGAAACATCGTCGTTTCCCACAGGTTTGTTCGACTTCATTAACTTGTGTCCTTTTGTCTGCAGACCGTTTCTCTTTCATAAAGACTATTTGTATAAGCGGTGTTGGGAAGAATCACCTGGGTGGAGCAAACATTTACGTGAGTGAATTTTGCCATGGTCCCAATCAAGTTCGCATTATACGGTGGACATTCTGTTTAAATCAAGCTTGTTAGTCCTCAATGGGGTTGACACATTTCAATTACGAAATGACCACCGATATTACGGCCACTGGTCATCGGTATGATACAATTACCGAGATGACACTGTCCTCCGGCCATTTCTGTCCACCGAGTGTCCAGTCACTGACCACTGGTTGTCAGCTGTGTTAATACTAGATCAATCTCGATGTTTTATCATGACGATCGATTGTCTAAGGATTTGAACTGGAGAGAAAAAAAGGACAACACAAAAAATTGTTCTATGTGCTCATCTATAGGACAAAGTCATTTTAATTATAGACAATATTCTCTACGCAAACAGAAAACGTTCATAAGTTTCATCTTAGTTCAATTTACGCCCAACTGGCTCCGAACAGGAAAATTAACCCTTTCCTGTTTTTCAAAATTTTAGACTGTGCCAATTTCAAAGAAGTTGCAGACGACAATTAAAAGTTAGTGCAATTTGAAAAAAGTAACCAACCTACAGGTTAGAAAAAAATGTGGGAAATGAAGAAATTGCTTGTTACAAGCAATTTCTTCTTTTCCAACAATATTTTCTCAAATCTAAAATTACAAGGACGTAAAAACAAGGGATTGTACAGGAAAGGGTTAACAGTGTTATTTTGAAAAAAATGAATGTTCAATAACGTGTAACAAAAGACAGAGTTCTAAACCTTTGAAATGATATCCAAAAAGAGTTCGTTCGTTCTTTGTCACAATTTGAAATGCATTCTTAGTCGGCGCATTGGGAAAAGTGAGAGAGAAAACATACACAGCATTAAAGAAATGTCAAATATCATTCTATAAATTTCGAAAATCTGTGTTGTCCGTGTCCGAGAGGTAGAGCATAGGCCTCCCGATCGAGAGGTCCCGAGTTCGATTTCCGGGTGAGCGGCTATTGATCTAGGTACTTTCATTGGATCACATAAACGGCGCGAGAATCGAGAAAGATTAATTTGAGTCGGAACTCTTTTTGTCCCAATTGATGTAAAATAAATACGTTTAATCCTAAAACCTATATTATTTTTTCATGAAAATCTATGTGGATTTTTTTTTCAATGAGCATCTGGCTCTGTACAAAGTTTTTGCTTTTTCTTTAAGGCCCCAGAGACACACAGAAAATAATTACAAGAAAAAGTGAAATCCAGTTGATGATTTGAGTGGAATGTCTCTTTCTGATCTAACTTAAGTTCGGCCCGAACAAGTTATGTCTATTAGTCATTCGAATACAGAACAACTGATTTAATTAGAAAATAAAACTTTGGCTACACCGCTTTCGTTATTTCTTTTTCAGTAAGACATAAATATATGAAGTTTTAGAGCCCCGAACCTTTTGAATTATTCTGTAAGTGTTAAAGGATACTATTGCGATTTTGAATTGCACGTACTGCATAAATGATGGGTCGCTGGCCACGCCCACTGACTCTACTTGCCACGCCTACTGACTCCAACAGGAAGTTTCGCTTCGATATGTAACGGCGTTATTTTGCAAAATTTATGGCCAGTAGCGTGTAACAAAACGTAAAATGCCTGGTTCATGTTCTTAACGTCGTTTTTGAAAAATGCTTCACATAAATTATAGGTCATTGCTGGAGTGCAAAGTTCACTTCCTGTCCAAATGAAATACATGTTTTTTTATTAGTACATTGATTCTTTGACTAACAAACGCAATCCGCCAGTTATGTACTCTGTTTTATTTTAACATAAGATTTACAAATGATGTGCCATAACGCAGCAGGTAGCGCATAGAACTTTTAATCATAGGGACCCGAGTTCAATTCCCGACGGCGGCACATATCCTTTCCGACATTTGTCTCCCACCAATAGATAGATAATCGTCAACCCAAGTGGGATGTGCAGCTTGAGGCTCTAAAAAGGATGTTGTGGTAGTATTGGTGGTAGTATTGGTGTGAGGAATACCAAGAACCATGGTTAGTAGCTCCCGTGATATGACTGAACAACTGTTAAAAGTGCCGTTAAACCCACTCCATCCATCAATCAACCCACCCATCCATCCATCAGTTCATCCATCCATCCACCCACCATCCATCCATCCTTCCATCCATCCATCTACCAACTAATCAATCAACCATTCGATTAATCGATCAATCAATCAACTAACCAATCAATCAATAAGTAAATCAATCAATCAATCAACAAATTTAAACAAATTCTATCCTTGGTCAAAAATAGATTAATAGGCATACATTTTTTACATGCGCAAAACCGGTCGATTTGAATCCTAAAAAGTCATGAGGTGTTTTGAAAGATTAAGAATGAAATGCACACAGGAGTAATATTTGCATTCATAAATATTTTTTGAAATTCATAAATAGTGAATTTTCAAGGCCAGGTTTAATGATTTAAAGCAACGTGAAACATCACGATTCTAAGATCTTCTTTAGGGTAGACATAAACAAACCATAATTTCAGTTCAAGGATAAATTTTATTTCCTTCTGTAACGTTTTTTACACGTGAATTAGATATATTTAAGAAATGTTTTTTTTTATTTCCATTGAGGAAAGTACCTATAAACTTAATCACACTAATGTATGAATACGCGAAGCGGATTCATACAGTAGTGTGATTAAGATTTTAGATTTATACTGCGATGAAACAAAAGTTCTTATAAATTAATGCCATCAATAAAAAAGGGGGGATATTTTACCAGTTTTAAGTTATTTATATGGATCTACATTATGCGCAAGCACACAAATAGTTGCGTACTCAAAATTTTGATCATGGAAGGACGGAAAAAATATTTCGGCCAATCAAACTGATTGAAATCTTGATAGATGAATCTAAAATTAAATTGTATAGATTTCAAGATAAACAATTTATCGTGTCTCCAAAATGCAAACAGAGACGTCTATGGAATGCCGCTGAAGTGAACTAGGCCGTCTTGTTTAGGTGAAATAATGATGGGTATTCATAAAAAAAGAGAAAAAACCTGCGAGCCGGCTCGTTAACCCTTTCCTGGACAAACCCTGGATTTTACGTCACCCTGATTTTATACTTGAGAAAACATTGTGGGAAAAGGAGAAATTGCTTGTAACAAGTAATTTCTTCTTTTTCCACTATTTTTTCTACCAAAGTAAATGGCACTTTTCTAAATAAAATTAACTTTAAATTTTCATATGCAAAACATTTGAATTTGGGCGGGTCTAAGATTTTGCAAAACAGGAAAGGATTAAAGTATGAATTTTTAATATGACCTACGGCGCGGGAGTGAGATAAACCCGTTTAACCCATTGCCAGATGACAATATTGTAGACAAGCCCAAATTGAAAGGAGTTGCAGACGACAATTTAAAGCTTATGAAATTTTTGATTTTTTCAATTTTCTGGGTAGAGAACATTGTGAAAAATGAAGAAATTGCTGGTAACAAAATTTTCTTCATTTTCCACAATATTTTCAAAAGCCTGGTAGCAACTTATAGTAACAGCTTTTCGTTACTTTTAAAATGATGTCATTATTTTAATGATGACGTCATATTATATTCAGCGCTCTATGATTATCTGATTGAGTCTGTATCTTTTAATCGAAAGATTTTTTTTTTACCAATTCATTTGAAAAAAGTGGTCATTTTTTAGGTAGCAAATATCAAATATATGTTTATAAAATGCCGACTTTTATATTTCAGATGACAGGTTTCAAAATTTGATATTTGCGTGTTTTCGCGTTTTAGCAATAGGTAGACGTCGAAAATCTTGTTCTGAGCAGCTGTACTTTATTCACGTGTGCTAATGGATTTCTGTTGGGACTGTTGTTTATTGAAGAGGTTTGAAATATCCCGGATTTCATGGGTTCGAACCCCGGCGACGGCACATATTCTTTCCGACATTTGTCTCTCACCAATGGGTGGATAATCGTAAACCTAAGTGGGATAGCAGCTGGAGGCTAGGAAAGAATGTAGTGGTAGTACTGGTGTTAGAAATACAAGGAAACCATTGTTAGGTGCTGAAGCCGCCGCGATATGACTGAAATACTGTTAAAAGTGGCGTTAAAAACTATTCAATCAATCAATTGAAGTATCCCCTTCCTTAATTAAGATTTCGATGATTGTTGTGGTCAATCTTAATTAATCAAAAAGTTTATCATTCATGAATTTCAAGGTAAATTAACGCTCTTTGGGATTAACCCTAGTTTGAATCCCAACTTAACCTGTGAAAAGACCCTTATACACTGCCAAAACTGACCCTTTTTAAAACATTTTTGATAAGTCAAAATCGAACAGGAATGTGCAAAACAGATCTCCATTTACATATCGATGGTTCAGTGCGAGACAGTTGTAACTGCCTATACACATATGGGCAGTTACAACTGATTCGCGCTGAACCATTGATATACAATTGACAATCCGCTGGCCCCACCTACCGGCTTCACCTGCCCCGCTGCTGACTGCAACAGGATGTCCCGCCTCGATATTTTACTGCGTTACTTTGCTAAATGTTTGGTAAGCAATTAAAAAAAGTAAATAAAAAATAATTAGGGTATGCGACCTAACCGTTGTAACAATAGTCTGAACAAGCTATAGTTACGACGTTTAAGTCGCTCAACCAACTGATATACTTCACAAAAACGGCGGCCAAGTTGGATGTTCATATTTCACTTGCGGTCAAGATGAATGATTTGATTAGCCGTTTTCTTTTCTGTGATTGGCAATCGCGATTGGCCTATTAGTTTCATTCATAGACATTAAATTTCAAACTCATCTCCTGGCCAACCAGAAAGAATCGTGATAATGCAAGAAAAAAAAAAGAAGTTATTGACGCTGAACTAAGAAAACAAGCTGTAAGATTTACAAAACATTGCTACCTTTGTGCATACAAAGGATTGAATGGAAAGCATTTGTGTTGCGTAATGCACTATGTTTGGCACTCGAAAAGGGGGAGACGGTCCTTAAATGTGCATGTTCTAAGTAGCAGTTCAAGTTGAATACTGATGATAAAGATTCAGTACGCGTCGGCGGTTATCCACAGATTGGAATTTTTGTTTGATGAAAAAAAGGGAAAAAAAGAAAGATAAATTTCAAGTAAACTTTCATAATGAAATTTATATATAAATGAATGCATAATGACCATGTACCTTGTGCACGTCAATAAAACAAAATTCTGTTCTATTATGTTCATGAAAGTAATTAAAAAAAAAAAAGAAATAAATAAATAAAAAAATGAATTTTATTGCGAATAACGGAGAGGAAAACAAAAACAATGATAATAGCAATGATATAAACAACAACAACAACAACAACAAAAACAGAAGCAAAAACACATTACAATTAAAGAAATGTAATTTTGTTGGGATAGCAATACAATACATATTCTACTTGCTTTCCAAAATGGTTTGTAAAATGACCTCATGAAATACCTAAGGCCCGCAAGAACATCATAAAGAAGACCAGGAAGCTTATCCCGTTGAATATACTTATAACTTTAAATTGGCGTCTGCAACTCCTTTGAATCTGGACCAGTCTAAAATTGCGTCGTTTGGAAATGGATTAAACGATTCCTTTTTCCCCCACAAGTTTTCAATAAATGTATTGCTTTAAGGCGTCAAAAAGCATGATTGTTTGATGTGGATATAAAAAATCAAAGTCGCTTTTTCAAGTGAACCAGTCTCGTAAAAATAAAAAAAATCATGAAACATAACTCTCGAGAATATGATTATTGTGACTGTTTTAGACGCGTGCGATATCTGACTTGCATTCACCTTTTCCAAACACAAATATTTGTCCCTATTCTCAAAATAAACTCAAAATATAAAGCCGCAATGTTATTCAAACAAAACTTCCAAATATTTTGGTAGCATACTAAAAACATGAACTCATCCTTAGCTCTCGGCTATTTCCTTTTAGTACCAATAGCATGCTATGTTTCCAGGTTTTGAATTTAAATAAGGCCAGTCCGTAGGAATTTGCTCGTGTGTTTTTCCTTCTTAAAATGGACAAAGACATTTTTTAAAACATTTGATTGCATTTGAAGAATTTGTTTGCTTTCCCCTTGTAAATCGACCAAAACTGTTCCTTTTCCGAAGTGAAGGAACACGGCAGTTTTCAACGGGTCGGTTCAGCGATTCATTGAAGCAAAAATGAAGGGCACGTCGTCACCAAGTCTTAAGAAAATACCGAGTTTGATACTTCGGAAATTAAGTTGTTATCTCTGACAACATTGCTTCCCTTTGAATTGATACGAGCGAATTTCAGAACTATGTCGGCGCTTTTTTGTGTCTTTAATATTAGAATGTATGCAATGTTGTACAAAGTCACTTATGTATCTGTTTTTCTGAAAATTTTCTTTTGATATGTCATACAGGGAAACTTGTAAAACAGTAAAGGAAAAAAAGCATTAAGCGACCATTCTCTTCAGCGGCCACTCATGCGGGGCGCCCCGCATGAGTGGCCGCTGAGGAGAATTGTCGATTAATACATTTTTTCATTTTTGTGAAATAATTATGATGGATCGATTTGCTTACATACATGAATTATTGCAGAATTCTCGCTCAATCCTATACTGTTCGAACTCACTAGAATCATCGTATCATTTAGACGATTCAGATGATTTCAAATAAAATAACAAAAAAAGGGATTTAGTTACGGTATCTTCTTAGCAATTTCTGCACTTTCTCCATAGCTTATTTCGATTCTGGGATTTTTTTTATAACAGTTGTCGCTAAATAGAGGTGGACGCTTGAGAAAGATTGACTGTATAAGATAGGACACGTGTGCTCAAGTATGGTTATTATTTTTACATTACGAGTCATTCATTCTAAAAGAGACGAAAACGAGGAGCTAAAGGGGTATTTCCTGTTAAGCCGTAAAATATAACGTAAGGGCTCCTTAAAGAGAGACAGGAACGACGTCATTTAAACTATAGTTTTTTTACGATATCATTGTCAAAAATGTAATTATCCACTTGTGAAAATAACAAATGTTAACCCAAATGAACGTTATCCTATATTTCATTTTTTTCTTTTCTAAAAGTATATAAATTGTATATATTCAGGAGACCCTTGCACACGTAATCTCATTCATTTTGCTAATAGTACAAATGTTATAATATTTGATTTGTTTGTTTGAATGACGTTTAATGTCACTTTTAACAATATTTAATTCATAAAGCGGCGGCTGGAGCACCTAACAATGGATTCCCGGTTATTCTCAAACCAGTACTACCACTATACCGTTTACGCGCTTCCAGCTTTTCATCCCACATAGGTTTACGATTACCCACCAATTGGTGAGAGACAAATGTCGGAAAGGATATTCGCCGCGACCGGGGTTAGAACCCTGGACCTCACGAATGAAAGTCCGACGCGCTACCAACTACGCTTTTGTCGCGGCACTGTAATTGCATTTGTATTGAAACAACAGTATAAGATTGGACAGGGAAAAGAGATATTATCTGGTCATTTTGTCTACAGATTAACAAAGATATCGAAAAGAATATTGTTGCATGCTATAAAAGGAAGATTGCCTTTGTCTGCTGGTTTTAATTGGAAATTGTCATTGTTTTATATATATATATATAGGATCTGTCATGAGGTTTTGTTTAAGACAAGCTAATCTTAATCCATTCCAACACAATGAAATATCAGACCAGCCCCAAATCATGAGAGTTGCAGACGACAGTATTTAAGTAGGTAAAATCTGTAGAATCTTTGTCTTTTTTGGTAGAAAACAGTGTGGAAAATGAAGAATTTGCTTGTAACAAGCAATTTCTTCATTTCTACAATGTTTTCCAAAGCTTTCATATTGAGGGGCGTTTAAAAGCGTCATTATGTGGGAAGGGGTTAATAGAGTCTCAAATAAAATATAGTTCTAGTTTCTTTGTTTTTGTTTTTTTTTATTGTAAAACTGCAATAGCGTGTGCTCATATGACGTCATCATGACGTCAATGTAACTATAGCTTCTACACAAGCTTTTCGCCGAGATGAAAAATCCCGCTAAACAAGATTTTAGAGACATTTTAAAGAAAGATTTTTGTTATTTTGAGTGAAAAAAATCGACGTCTTCAAGGCTTCTCGTTTAAGCAATTGCTGATTACGCTGAAATTCCTCATATAGAATTCTTAAGATTTTTATTAAGCCGCTTAAAAATCTTTATCTAAAGAACGCTTTACATGTATTTCAAAAATCTATTCAAGAATCTTAAGAATCTTGACGTAAAGAACGCATCTCTCGCCACTGGAAAAAAAAATGTTATGTAAGGAAAATGAAACACGAATGCCGAAGATCTTGGGGATCCCTTTTAAAGTAACTGCACAATTGTTGTTTTATTATTAAATCATTTGTTTTATATATATAAAAAAAAAAAAAATATATATATATATATATGTTTTGTCTTCAGTTCTTATAGTTACTATGTTTAACATTTTTGTTATACACAACTTTTATACATTTTAAAAAACAAAACAAAAACAAACAAACAGATTCCTCCATCGTTGCTTCTTGTCCTAACGCAATAAAATACTCGAATTTTAAACAGTCTGGTTGAACAACCGAATATTTGTTTAGAATTATATACAAAACCACAAAATAATTGCCCATTAAAAGGAGCGAAACAGTACTATTACTAGAGATGTACAAGTTTTCGTGAGTGATCAAAGAACAATTTTGTCTATAATTGTATCGACAAAATTGACATTTGATCACTCACTATAGCTTGTACATCTATATGCGTTGAGATGGCGTAACTTTAAGAAGATTACAATAAAAAAAATCCATAATGTTGAAACAAAAAGTATAGAAAGTATCATGTTTCGTTGTAGAAGGTCTACTATAAACATTTTGAAAATGATGATTTGAGTTGAATGGGAGACAAATAAATCATTACATTGTGGGGATATACTAAGAAAACATTCCCCGATAAATAAGTAAATTTGTTTAGCATCGCAATAATACCAGAAGTTCTCGGATTTCGCCCTAATGACTGCTTTGTCTAAGATGTTGAGGAAACAGGGTTTCGGATAAACCTGTTTCTGTCTGCTCTTATAGGTCCGTATCGACGTCTCGTTGCTTGTAGCCAAGGAGAGGAAATACTTCTCCCTGTTTCTTCTCCAAAAACTATTCGAGTTTACTTAAAAAAAGAAATACGATCTTAAAAATCACAGCAATGAATATTTTATGACCCTTTTCACCCAGCAATACACATGAATTATTTAATCATGGTTATATTTGTGGAATCCTACTACGGTTTTTTTTGGCGTCGAGCATTTATGTAATCGAGACCTCAAATGTGAGAGAGTAATGAAAACAGTGTTGTTGTTGTTTTGGTGCTTAATCAATCATTGGATACAAACAAAACAAACAATGAATATATATGCTAGCTATCGACGGATCGTGAAAATCAGTCAAAAAATTAATAGACCAATGAATTCATACATTTACACCGGAGTTGAACTTTGAACTCCCAACATTGGTTTTAAATTTATGTGAAGTTGTTTTTTATTTGTTACAAAACAAACGATTAATATATATGTTAGCTATTGAAGGATCTTGAAAACCAGTCAAAAAATTTATAGACAAATGAATTCATACATTTACATCTGAAGTGAACTTTGAACTCCCAACATTGGTTTTAAATTTATGTGAAGTTGTTTTTTATTTGTTTGGCTACTTAAATGTCGAAACTGCATCTTATTCATCAACCATTTTATTTTTTGTTACTTGTAAATGACCACAAACTTTGTAAAATAAAGTCGATCAACCCATTCCCACGCAACAAAATTTTAGACCTGTTGAAACTGAAAGAATCTGCAAATAACAATATCAGGCTAATGGAAATTTACTTCTCTCGTCTTTTTGGATAAGAAAAAACATTGTGAAAAATGAAGAAATTGTTACAAGCAATTTCTTCATTTTCTACAATGTTTTCCAAAGTTTTTTTTCTTAAATCGAACTTCCTGTGGAAACCCAGTAGGCGGGGCCAACGAACCGCAAAATTGGTTAAAAAGTAAAACCAAAAGGGCATACAAACCTACTAGCTAAAATCTAGAATTTTATAAGAGTAGACCAGGGCTACGAAAGCCAAGTATTTGAGAAACATGTTTCATAACAAACAAGAGAATATTGACCAAAATATATGAGCATAACAAAGTATAGAAATATTGAGATCTGAAGTCATTAATGTAGCTTCTTACATCTAAGTCCAAATTATATGATTGATCGTCTCTATTAGTAGACAAACAGATCTTTTGTGCAAGCCAAATATTTATTTCTGCGCGCAAAGTTTACACAAAGTACATTAAAGAAATACGATCAAGCTAAATAAGGGTAATTATAAACGGTGGCTTGGGGCGCTGTATCGCGAAACCAACATGGCGTGTCAGATGGAATCCTGGGAAAGGAACTGAAAACGGGTACCACGTGACTCTTATCTTATTATCACGTGTGGTGCCATCCAATGAGATCTGCAAATGTATCTTGTTTTCTTGGAACATCTTTAGATTTCGAACATTTTGTCTGGACTTGCAAGTTCACAGAAATTCATTTCTCCGTGTAGCATCGTTTTGATAAAGAACTATCATACATTTCAGGCGCCTGAATCGATTTAAAATTTATATTTACAATAAATATTTGAGCCTGTATGTGATAATGCCAAACATTTCATATATCCGTGAATCTCAGACATTGAGCAGCCTAGACAGCTACTGAGGGCATTTGGAGTATTCGCTAATCGTCTGTAGAAGCTTTGGGTCAGTATCTACCTATAGAGCGCATGCAGATACATAGGCTGATCTTAGTCTTTACTTGGCGCAAATGTGTAATGGTTAGAAATGCCACGCCAACCGAGCTATTGATATGGCCAGGTCATCGTCCGCGTCTGCGTCCGAGTCCGGAAACTGACATTTTGTAATATCTCTTCACTTGAAACTTGGAATACATGTTCAATATCAAACGAGTAATCAAAACCAATAAGGGGGGGGGGTAACCCTAGCTGCATTTTGAATGAATTATGTCCCTTTTTCGACTCAGAAGTTTTACACACTATCAAGCATTTACACAGCCGAACGTTTGCATATGGTACTCTTGTTTTCCTTTGAATTATGACTAGAATTTATTGAATAATTATGAGTAAAATGCCAGTGTATCACGATTCTAATTGCTTGGGGTTGCTTTATTCGTTTTTTAGGTCAGCCAACCTATGTTTAGAACAAGGCAGTATGACGTATCGCTGTACAAGTTATAGTGAATGATCAAAGGTCCATTTTGTCTGTACTGGTATTGACTAAAATGACCTTTGATCACTTGCAATAACTTGTACATTTATAAGGTGTAACATAGTGTATTTTTTACAATGTAATAACAGGTAAATGTTCTTAAAATTCTAGTAAAATCTTCTCGAACTATTTAGTTGTTTTCTTTGATAATTCATAAAGCGAGCAACTGAACTAGCAGAAACAAAAATTACCACCACAGCTGCTCGGAAATGTTCTTTTCAAGATGGCGACCTCCTTGATTTTGATAACAGCGTCGTACACCGCAATATCTCAAATTTGATAGACATTTTCTTCCTCGCCAACATTTTTCAATAATGAACACGTTTTGTGTTTACTTTGAACTATGAAATTTCACACCTTTCTGGAGATTTTTTTCCTCTCCTCGCAGAATGCGGTAGGTCATTCGCCCTGCCTGAAGACAATTAGCATAAATGAACGAATATATCATTCCCCATTACCAAAAATACTTGACTTTATTCATGTATTTTTACAGGTTGATATATGCATGTAATAAAGCTCACGCAATAAAACCGTAATTTCATGTATTTCTTGCGTGTTGTTGTTCGTTCACATTTTCAGAGATCCTAAAATGCATTTTCGGTGATCCGCAAATCTTGGCATCCTTACAACTTAATAAACGTATTCAAATGCCCTGGATCCAATAAAAAAGTTGTTTTGTTGAGGATCAAAGACTCACCAGAATCTTTAAAATTAATCTTAATATATATACAAACCGATCATTTTCTAACATACAGATCACTTCCCGAATATACAGATCGCTTCCCAAATATAAAGATCACTTCCAAAACATATAGATTACTTCAAATACAAACAGATCACTTCCCATACATACAGATAACTTCCCATATATACAGATAGCTTCAAATATACTGATCACTTCCATTAAGCACAGATCACTTCCCATATATACAGATCACTTCCCATACATACAAATAACTTCAAATATACTGATCACTTCCCTCAAGTACAGATCACTTCCCATACATACAGATCACTTCTCATACATACAAATAACTTCCAATATACTTCCCACATATACAGATCACTTCCCATATACTGATCACTTCCCATGCGTTCGGATTACTTCCCATATATACAGATCAGTTCCCAAATATACAGAACAATTCCATACATACAGATCACTTCCCATACATACAGATCACTTCCCATACATACAGATCACTTCCCATACATACAGATCACTTCCCATATATACTGATCATTTCTCATTTTCTAGGGCGACTTCGTCTAGTAAGCGACCACTTCCTTTAAAGCGACCATAATCGAAATCACCATTTAGAAAGCAAAATCTCCTAAAAAGTGAAAGCACTTTTTTGAAATCGTAACAAAATCTTATGTTGTTGGATCATAAGAATTCTGATTAGATTCTAATGAGTCCCAACAGTATAGGATTAAGCGAATTTTCTGTGATAATTGCCTTATGCAATCGAATCGGTCCTTCATATCTTTTAAAAAAGGTGTATTAAACGACCATTCTTTTAAGCGAACATTTCTTGGTCTCCCCTCCAGTGGTCGTTTGATATAATATTTGCTGTATACAGATCAATTCCCATTTGTACAGATCACTTCTAAAGACCTTCGCGAAGGACACAAATGTACTATCATACATAACATTACAGTGAGGGTTATATTCAAAGCTTCTGAATAGAAGGGATAGTTTGAATTTTAATTTACAAACTTCACTACTTCACACTTCAAATTCTTCGAACTGCACTTCGCTAATACTTCCCTGAATGCTATGTTGATTCTACTAATTTGAATCGTCTCGGCGATAGACGATTAAAATGAGTATCCACAACATAGGGTTTCTTTGAGAAATGACGATTTAAGAATGGCCTTACATTCCCTATATCTAAACCTCTGGCCTCCATTTGGTTTCCATAAACAAAAGTTTCGTCTATTTCTGACAAATATCGTGACAATGAAGTGTTGTCAAAGTCCAGTTAATATTTTATCTCCAGCAGAATAAATCAAAAGATACTAGGCTCATAAAAACCTCAATTCTTAACGTCGCTGGCCCCGCCAACTGACTCCCTAGGCCCAGCCAGTTTACTCCAACAGGACGTTCCGCTTCGATTTTTAACGGCGTTATTTTGCGAAATTTACGGCCAGCAGCATGTAACAAAAAAGTAAAATGATTGGTGGACCTAAACGTCATAACTACAGCTTGGATAAGCTGTAGTTACGACGTTTAGGTCGCAAAACCAACAGTAAAGGATTAGAAAAATGGCGGCCAATGTTGGAGTTGATACGCTCAGGTCCGGGCTGAATAAATTATTTGATTGGTCGGTTTATTCCTTAATTGACTGACGCGATAGCTTGAGTGCTCGGGCTTAAGATGCACTTAAAATGTTTATAAATTGAATTTTAATCAAAGAACTGAAAGAACTGTAAGCTAGCAAAGCATGGTTTTGTTTAGTTATCTTCTTTGTCTTTTGTAGGGTAGAAAGCATTGTGGGCACTGAAACTATTGCTTGTTACAAGCAATTTCTTCATTGTCCACAATGTTTTCCAAAAGCCTTTTCCTTGGGATTCTTTAAAAAGCGGGACTGAGTGGGAACGCGTTTTATAGCACGCTCTTGAAGAACTACTTTTTATTGCGTAGATATTCATTGAATTTAGTTGTAGCCTCCATTGGCGGTTTGCACTCAATGAGACTTTAAGTTGACGAAAATGTTCTTCGATACTAAAACAGTACAAAACCTTTCAGAGGTACCGCATATAATATTTCAAGTCTTGCTTTCGATCTCATCTTACTAATTTCTCTTTCAAATGAGATAATTTTCAAATGTATAGACAATGAATAACAACATTAAATACTTGTCGGATAAAAATGAAAGTTTCACCTCGAAAGTCAATTTCCGAAAAGTGTGCTCTACAATTTCAACATAAACAAAGTTTCTTGTATTCTGACAAATTATTCATCAATCACCACCGATTTGTGTTAGCGACATGTTTTTCTTTAAGGGGATTCCAATTATGTCGATTGAATTGTGCGACTTGGAAAAACAAAGTCTGAATATGAAATACTTCGGGTGTCAATCGGCTTGTTTCGGATGACAATGGAGTGTCGAAAATGCC